>NNCF01125967.1:79343-114881 GCA_002313205.1 Laupala kohalensis | reverse complement strand
TTTCTCACCAGCGGGGCGATTGCTCACCCAATGCAATCGCCCCGCTGCAAGAAACGCGTTTCCCTGGAAACATTTTACGCTTTCGTGAAATGCGAATTTCATGAAACGTCTCCGTCTCCATGGGTTAGGCTTCATGAAACGCTCTCATGAAACCTTGAAGTATGTACGAAGATTATGCAGTGATCCTAACACGAGAGTGTCAATGATGCAATATGACACATTTGTAATGGTGATACATAAAACTGTTCCTAAACGCTTCTGCGACAGTCAAATAAGAATTAGTTAATGAAAATACGTGGTTATGTTTCTATGGTTTCTAGTAATAACCAGGTAACTGCGTTTTTTATTTAAAAAAAAGATATAATGTTTCATAAATGTTTGGTTTTTGCTCAGTTTTTTTCAGATTAGTCTAAACAATTCAACAATATATATAATTTGGAATCGAGTACTGAAAATTTACGCACTAATACTAGAAAAACAGTAATAATCACTGTATACATTTCATGGGCGACCCGTGGCGCAGTGTGTAACGCGCTCGCCTTCTACCTCTGGGGACGCCGGTTCAAACCCGGTCCGATCCAAGTAGAATCCGAGGTGGTGGACGGAACGGTGCTCGCGGCAGGTTTTCTCGGGGTTCTCCCGTTTCCCCTGCCTATCATTCCACCACAACATTCACTCATCATCATCCCACCGCCATAATCATTCATAAAAATCACCCAAAAATCATTTCATTAATCACCCTCGGGTGTGGCGAGCCCTTGTGGTATCCAAGCTGAAAAACATCATGAATGGAACGCTGTTCCAATCATGATGTACGGTATAGGCATCAATGCCTGAAGTACCGATTAAGCAAGCAAGCATACATTTCATAGAAATAAGCAGGCAACTCCAATAAAACTTAAAAAAAGCAAGATTCTTACATACATAGAGTGTGAATTTAAAATTTTTGATACAAAGGGTAAGATAATCAATGATGAACTTACGGAAACAAGGTAACTATTTTCTTCGCTTTTCGTGGTAGAATCATCATTCAATTCTTAGTTTTATTTCATTTTTGTAGAAACGTAGTTTTTTGTAGAAACGTGTACATTAACTATGAAGTACTATAAAACCACATTATATCATCGTTAAATGACAAGTCTATAACAGAAAAAAAAACATTTTGGAAACTTAATATGGCCGTAACTTGAAAAAACAAAAAACGGACACTTACGTGGCTATTACCGAATGCCACAGATTTTGTATCAGTTGAGTCTCATTATTCATATAAGTTTAGTTTCATATATACTCAACCTTGGCACGGTTGTGTACATTAACTATGCAGCCCCATTCTCGCCTGGATTTTTCTCCGGTGTTCCTTCGGATAGAGGAGGATTTTTTTATATAAAGAATCGCTAGACTCTTGCCTATGGGCGGCATCTATTGAAATAATTATTCCCGAATTCAGTGTTATTTAATAATTTCGATTTATCAACAATACTTTCCGAATAATGTATAGTTTGATAATAATACGTACTTGTGAAATGAATTTTTTGTTTTATTAAATACAATATTTGTTGGTATTATGTTTATACTATAACATGTGTCGAACTTTTTTTATCGTTAGGGGTAAATTGAAATGTTAAATCCGCCTGTGCTTCAGGGCCCTTGATGGGAATTGATGGTATGGTCCCTTGCTTGCTTCCGGAGAGTAAATTAGTTTATTTTCCTCCGCGTGGTCATACGCAGTATGTAACTTCTTTTTTGAAAGTAAAGTTTATTTATAATAGAAATATGTTTGAGAAGTCTACATACCCCAATGTCAAGGATTACTTTTTCAAGACCTAATAAGAATTCAGAATTCTGTAGGAGAAAACTAAAATGTTTTAACCTTTTTTAATTTTATTTTAGGGGACGTTTCTTCAAGAGGGAATAATGTTACAAATCGTCCGTGGTTTCTTTTGTTTGGGTCATTTAAATATTCGAAACAAATTTCAGTTACGTAATCATGTAAAATTCATTATTTTTCAAGTCGTTCATTTTCTTTCAGAATCGAACATAATGTTAGTCCTTATTTCGAGTTTATTGGAGTTTATTTTGAAAATTGAATGTTAAGCATAATGGTACGACACAGTAAAGGCAATTGTTCAAAAATAGATTTTATATCAGATTTATAAAATTGGGATAAAAGAGAGACTTATTTTATTTTACTAAAGTTTTTAAAGCATGGGTAGGGTTTAATAATTTATATTTCAAAGAAAGATGAATCAGATCATAAAATAATTACAATATAAAAAATAAATTGTGTGTTAAAATATTCACACACTATCGCATAAGCTATTTCTATTTTGATTTTTTTTTCAGCGTTTTGGTAAACTCGTTTCCGAAATTGACAACTTATAAGGACTTCATAGAACATTGTAACGGACCAATGGCCTCTGATTACCCTTTCGTTTCCAATATCGAATACATTTTCTTGTGGAATGGTGATAAATCTCTTTCTGGTTTCTTCGTCACAGGCTGGTTTACCTCTTACGTCACCATAGAGTGACAGCTCGTATGACACATTGAATTAAATACATTGGGCAACTTTCCAAAGGGTGAGAAATGAAGGCGGATCGAAAGTTGAAATGACATCTGGAAGCGGTTACGAAAAATGTGTCCTTCTGCAAAGACGTCTCAGATTGATGGCAGGTGTCATTCGTGTCACACATGACGAATGGAACCAACATTTCGAATACTTCATCTTCATTTCAGAAAGAAAACTTCTTTGTTATCGGTATCCATTGTTGATCAGGTACTTTTTAAATAAATCACTTTGTATTTTGTTGGTAATGTAATTTCATTTTAATTTTTAATGAAGAAATGAGAAATATATATTTTTTTAATTATTAGAATTTCTGGATTTTTTGTTACACATTTGTTATATACAGAAGAACCTGGATTAATCGTGTCTTGATTAAGCCTGTTCATGACTAGCAGTCGTATTCACTCTTCCACCGAAAAAAACAACCAATTTCATAAATAAATCAAACTATTTTCACAGTTGTGCGAAGGTTCTTAGACTTCCATGATGTAACAAATTTGAGAAAAAACTGAACTGATTACTTCATATTTCAACCCCTGATAACGAGACATTATACTCACGTATGTATATGTACATGATTCGTTAAATAAAAAGGGTATCGATTAACCGAGGTTTTAATTTATCCTTGCGTCCCCTACCCCCCCTCCATTACCAAAGATAATCGAGGCTCTACTGTATTAGGTACCCCGAGTAAGAAATATAAATTCAATTATCTTATTATATATCTCGAATTGTAAGACCACTCGTAAACAAATTTGATTTTTACAGTTTTTTTGCTGATGCATGCCTTCTATCGACCTATAATTTTGTAAATACGTTCTTGGGTTTTTATATTTATACCTTCGTTTTGGTTGTGTACAATTGCATTTATTTACAGCAGCGTTAACATTCAACATCATATGAATCTTTTTTGTGCTAAGTAGCAATTTGTTACTGATAGTTTTTGCCTACTATCATATTAATATTAATTTTATGTTATTGTGTAAGAAAATATAAGTATAGAGCAAGGGGTTATCCGATCAGTTCTAATCAAGTGCCCGAGGACAGAGGCGCATTGAAAAGCACATTCCAGAGGTGTGTTATAATGTCAACCGTATAGAAACAAATTTATATTTCATAAAACAAAAAAATTAGATCACAAGTACGTCATTTTTATTTTTTTATGCTTATCCTAGTTTGTCGACCATTCGATCTGGAATTGTCGCCGCATGTTCTTTCTCTATTAATCAAATCTCTGTTCTAGAATTGTACTACTTCTTTTCCTATCTCTTTCTGTCCCCAGTTATTTTCCTTTTCATTATACACGTTTCCATAATCCTTGTGCATTCATCTCGTCGTGCATTCGGCTGTTATTGTTCTACTTGTGGTGGTATCTATACTCAAGATATAGAGTGTTTGGACACCAAAAGAACAAAGATAGCGGACTCGAGTGGTGTTTCAGGACAGCCACCACCAATATTTTAGAACAAAAACCCCGAGACTCGTTTTGGCTTTGGACTGCCTCAGATTGTAGTTTGATATTACAATCATCGTTTGGTAGCACTTACACCAACTTACGGGTGTACCAACGCTATGGAAACAACTCAGAGACTGCCGTAAAATGAATTTCGTTGAAAGTACATTAAAAAATTAAGATTTCTTGGATAATTTATGCAATGTATTTTATTAAGAGGAATATAAAATTTGTGTTACTCTACAAAAGATAAAAAACGAGTATTTTAAGGACAGGCTCTGCTAGAGGTAATTTGTCAAGTTTGGTGGTAGTGAATACAACGCATAAGATGAAAATATCACTAAGTCGAGTAATGTGCGACATAGGACGAATCAAATTAGTAGGTTGGCAGTTCTCCCAAATTTGGTAACTTTTCGTACAGCAGCTAGACATCACCCTCGTATGCCTTTCGTACAGTCATAATAGTCACGACGTATGCGTCCAATTCCTCCTTGGTCGCTATGGAGTACGTCTTATTATTAAATTATAGTTTGTTCGGAATATATTATTTATAAATTGTTAGTAAATCAACTGTTAATTCGAGATTTATCATTTCAATTGATCGCCGCCCCTTTGTAAGAACCTAGAGACTCTGCATATAAAATCCGCTTCTACCAGGAGAAAATCCAGGATATGGTTACGTAGTCAAAGTAAGTTTTTCACATTTCAACCCGTTTTCATGCTTGAATGTTTTTTCAGAGGTTTAGTTAAACTTTCAGAATAGTATGAATATTATCATCAGGACTCGGATAAAATCTCACTAAAAATATCAAATTATGCACTGAGAGAGAGAAACTTATTTATTAAAATTCCGATAAAACGTAATAAGAATTCGAAATAAACGATTGAAAAAATGTTTCATACGCATCTGCTTATGAATATTAAAAAAGTGTAAGTGTAAATTAGGGTAGTTCAATAATACCGCTGAGCTCGGTCATGCAGTATAAGGTATATTTAAATAATAAACATGTAATTTCTTGTTGATTACGGATAATTTAACATGAAAATTATAGAGTTAAAACAAAACTATCCTAAATTTTCATTTTTGTGCACTATTAAATTAAATTCACACTGTCTCACGAGGTTAAAAATGCTGGGAATAATTTTCTCAAAAGCATGGAAAGTCAGGAAAGAAATATACAAAGCACGCAAAATCATTACGTTCATCTTTAGGTGAGAACTGTTTCTTGGTTTTCTTTCTGCGTTTTCGCTTCGTACTTGTGTTACGAAGTTCGATTGTTTCCCTTCAATCTGGATACGCGAAGCGTTGCATTGCTAATCGGAAATCGCACCGCGTCGACTCGCCCGCCACAATCCCAAAGCCAGGAATGAGCACAAAAGAAAGATCCCAATTACACTGGAAGTCATGTAACTTTGCCAGAGATTGTGCAAAATGGCTGCCTAACACGAATTGCCAACTTCTACGAATTTAAATAATATCCGAATACATATTAATAGTAGTCACTAAACGACAATTTGCTGTAAAGAAATACTAGTTAATATCGCAACGAACTAAGACACAAGGTAATATTCGTTCCACACGCGCGATGCAGAAAGAACAGAATAGTGCTAGAGCAAGTGAATTGAGTTGATGGCCCATATTGCCAAAGGACTTACGTTTAGAGAAGTTTGAATGTCCTGCCAACATAACACGAGGTGCAAATATTACTCTTATAGACGATGGCGAAGTAAAAGCGTTGGCTACATTGAGCACAAGCTCTGTACCAACATCTAACCAGTTAGACTGACAAAAAATAAAGAAATAAAGAGTTAATGTATTGTAAAGAGAGCTGTTTACAAACTACGTATGATCACGTTGAGGACAATTAAGTAATTTATCGCGACTAATAAACACAGTGCGTTTCCGTTTAAGAAGCTTTTCTTTTCTTAAGTTGAATTTTCTCGTGGCAAAGTAAGATGACATCGGGTATATGTCACGGGACTGAATAAGAAACGAAGCACTAGGAGCGTCGGTAGCAACCTTGTACCCATTCTACTCACTAGAGGCATGCGCGGTTTCTTACGTACGACCGCCGAAATGCGGCACGACAACGCGACACACAGCCTTGGCGCAATCCGGTGAATGGCTCTGGTGTTGCTGGTGCCCTCGTCGTTGACTCTGATCACCACCATGACCTTCACCGGGCATCATGACACCATGACAGCGTCACGAAAGAATAAATGAATATGAAAAAATTATTGTCTAAAGAGCAGTAAGGAACTGCTTGTGACCGCGTGGAGGACAATCTAATGTACACATCAATCCTGATCATAGGCCCTAAGGCAGAGGTGGATTTAACGTTTCAGCTCACTCCTAACTAAAATAGTTCGATACGCGTTATAATATTAACATAATACGTAAGAATGTATATGGTATAAATAAAAATTAAATGCTATTCATTGCTAAGTCCATCACTTGAGAACGACTGGACCGATTTGGCTAACTTTTTAAAAATGTTCGTAATAGTTAGAACAAGGTTTTAAGGGAAAGAAAAATTGGAAAAGTTGCCCGAGAAATTGGAAAATTCGAAAAAAACAAAGTGCATTGTTCTATGGGATTTTTGTATGAAGTCAAGACCATAATTCAAGATTCGAATGATGGATATGCGTAATTCTCTTTCTTTTTTTTTCTTTTTTTTATGGTCCTAAAAGCGTTTTCAGGAAAAAATCGAGACATTTACAAAGAAAAGTCGAAAAATTCGGACAAACTCATATTATTTGTACACTCGATCATAACCGACAATAGTAACGACGTATTTGGTTGATTCTTTTTTTGTGGCGTATTATTGAATGTGCTCCTCCTCAAATTGAATATCCATGGCCACAATCGTTAATAGACACAATGATCATTCAAAAATACGTTTTTTTCTCGTTTTTACTTGGTTTATACATTTAAAATAGCTTTTCACAAATTCACAAAACGATCACAAACAAATTTATTGAAATTTGGAAACGGGACAACGTCTGTCCAGTCAGTTTGTATTTAATAAAACACGAAAAAATTATTTCAAAAGTACTTATTATTATCAAATTATAGATTATACGAATATTGTTTTTAAATCATGAGTATTAAATAACACTAAATTAAAGATTTATTCTTTCAATAGATGCTACCCGTAGGCATCTGTCTGGTGAGAAGTCAGCAGAATTTGAATTAAAATGAAGTAATGCGTTGGTGACAATGAATGCAAAAATACGGTGGACGATATTGAGTTTCACGGTAGAGACAGTAATTAATGAATTAGCTATTGGAACATGTACTCCCATCCTGTGCTCCACGGTGAAACTTGATATTTTTTCATTCATTGCCAGCAACGCCATACTTCAGCGTTAAGTGATCTGGTTTGCTAAACAATCTAATTAATTTACTCTTTTATATTTCCATCATAAGTATAATTTATAATCAAGTGTGTGCTATTTTGTGTCCTATATATCTGGTTTTGCAACCAGTTGAGTGTTATTCTTCTATTTTCATTTTTGAAGTATGTCTTGTAAGTATTTTGTATTCTGGGGCTGCAGATGGCCGATATTCTACCGAAAGAGTTCTCGCCAATGGAAAAGAAATGTCCAAGAAATTTAATTTTAATATCATTTGTAATTTGTTTGACGATTCGACGACTCAAACATTCCTTTGCAGAAATGTACACGACAATAGTATCTAGTTAAAATAAGAAATCGTGAATTGTGTTATTTCAAATCTTATGATTTGTAAACACTATACTCAGAATAATCTGTAGTCCGATAATTTGTTCATGTGAAATAAATTTTTTGTGTTAAATTACAAATATATTGACATTCTATTAGTATTATAACTCGCATCTAACTTTTTATCTTATCTAGGAACTTATGCAAAAAAATTTTGAATCCGCCTCTGCCTTAGGACCCTTCATCGGAATTGATGGGATGGTCCCTTGCTTGCTTCCGGAGAGTAAATTAGTTTATTGTCCTCCACGTTGTCATACGCAGTTTCTACTGCTTTTCTGGCAATAAGTTTATTTTATATTTTATTTTGAATAAAGAATAGCCTCTTTTTCCTATAAACGTACTATTTTTTTCACTTAACCTTCAAAACTAGAGACAGATCACCATTTCCATTTTATTTCGATAGACAATCCCCATCACCAGTTATACTCCCTTCAATGTACAATTTTACTTCTCGTTGATGAAATTTCGTACACTTGACTTTCGAGTAAGAGGAAAACGTCCACTCACAATGCCATTGAAGATAAAATTCAGCCCTCACGGGGGACCGCTTCCGGTGGTGGTGTGGGAGGGGGAGGGAACACGAATTTATTGTCGAATCCACATGTAGGTGGGGAAGACAATGACGAGGAAAAGTTATCGAAAGCGACCAAATACTTTTGAGCCCATGAGATACATGATGCCGTGTAAGTATTCTTACACCATGTAACTATAAGACCAGCCCCACGTAGACATGATAACAACCTTAAGAAGGGAATAGTATTGTCCTAAATCATTTATCCAACATACCGAACATTTCCGAGCTCATTAACCAGTTTCCTGTAAACTTGCTACTCCATTCTATTTACATCCATTATATTGTGAGTTATGATTTATTTATTTATTTATCATTCTACTAAATCATTGCTTGTATAGTATGGACTTTCGTTTTCCGTGTCTACGAAAATGACATGACCATTCACTAACAAGTCATTAAAACACACAAGTACTTTTTCGTATTGTTTTTTATCGTTCGTTATTATTNATATATATATATATATATATATATATATATATATATATATATATATATATATATATTGGAAACTCTTCGATGGTCTTGACTACCTTTATTATTCTCCTCATTTTTCATTTACAAGTGAGAGACATCTCCCGTGAAATATTGCTTTGAATTTTATTTGTCAATATGATTCAGGTTATTAGACCTGCTCTTCCGCCAATTTCTCCTTAATCTTAATACTAATGAATTTTTAAAAATAGTAATAAATTTTACACTGAACACAGTAAACAATATTACACACTTAGATATAATGGACTAACAACACATAAATTATAACATTTTAAGTTATGACAAATAGAAATACAGTATTAGAAGAATACGATACACTGACAGTGGTGGTCTAGTGGTAGCGTCTTAGCTTCCATTATCCCGCTGAGCGGTAGAGCGTGGGTTCAAACAGGGTGAGGTTTCCAGCTGGGTTTTCCCTCACCTGCTACTTCAGACTAATGTCATGGCAATCCAACACATCTCCTTCCCAAGTCCCTTACTCAAGCCTCAGTGCCTCATGGTCTGAACCTCCTTTCGCCAAAAGGCATAAAGTAAGTAAATAAAAATAAATACAATATGAGAATTTAAGGAAGATATTACGTAAGAGAACGCCAAAATACTTACATTGAAAAGTAAATAATTTTATATTGTACAACAAGATATTTGTATACCTTCCTAAATTGTATTTCTATCTTATACGAACCCATAAGAAAAATTCATAACAATCGCTGCGAGATACCTATCCAAGAAAAGTCCACATTTGAGATTGTTTTCTTTCGTGTTGCTTCACAATCTCTTTACATGAAATTGTGTTCCTACTACTCTGGAAAAAGAGGACAGGGTGCTCATAACTATTTCCATAATGTAGCCATATTTTTCGTCTGCATGTTTAATTAATATTGAATAAAATTACCTTATTTTTAAAAACAGGCTTATGTTTACTTACGAACGCAATTAAAATAAAATAAATGAGGCATTGAAAAGTTGCATTTTATTTTAATTGCGTTCTTAAGTAAATATGTCTGTTTTAAAAAATAAGGCCATTTTATGGGATATTTCCATAACGATTTGAAACCAATTTATTGAAACACTGTCCAGGGCATTTATAGCACGTGAGGTGGTGTAATGGGAACGTACGCGCCCTTCGGCGTCTCAGAGAACGCCACTTTCGCCGCGTGACTGCGCTGCTGTAGATCCGGTCTTGCGCTACTCGTTTCTCGCTTGTTTCACTCGAGGCGAAATAATAGTAACGAGATTTAACCAATGAGACGCGAGAGAACGCGCTCTCGTCATATGTTCGCTGTGGGAGGTGGGGGGGCTAATGTAGCTCCACCCATTCCAGATGGCATGCCATGGCTGCAATGACTGGTGGAAAAACTAACTTCATGCAGCCTCCTTGCGGCGTAAAGGTTATTGATCAAAGCCCTACGTCAGTCACAATTGGCATATCAATTATTGGTTGTTTTTCGAATCGACTGAAGCAGGCGGCAACATTCGAACGTAAACTCACTAAAATTGTGCTGGCTCGAGTAAAGCGCCTCTACGTCTCTACAGCGAGAGAAAGAGTCTGCAAATATCGCGATTGTGGCGTTGGCTCCTCGGCTTTCACGTAGACTTTTTAAGCTCCTCCCTCATTACTATTCTTTCACTGCGAATTCACTTACTGCAGTCACTCGCACACAACAAGATCCAAGGGGTGAAATTGAGATTGAAATCAGTATTTGAGTGTGGTAGTATGACCTTGTTCTGTCATTATATAAAGAAATATTCAGAAACAATGACGAAAAACTATTCACATTTTTCTGTAAGTTAAATAATTTAACTGTTCTTAACGTATCGATCTTAACGTATCGAGGGGCCGAATTTTTATTTTAATTTATTAATCCAGTGATAAATTATTTGTTTTTTACCACAATTTTTTTTGATAATTTCACAAAATACAAGATTCTAGGTGAAATAAAGCTTAAATACATATTGAAATATTTTTATAAGTAGTGATTAGAAATAGGTATAGGAACGGCGAAAAAAATCATGAGAATGTTTTTGGAGTAGAAACTCGGGTATAAACTTTATTTTTATTGAAAAATGTTTCGTGAAAGTAATAATAAATGAACTTCATCTCTTTTAGAACGAAATGAACAAAATGCAAAAATATAAATTCAAAGGTAGTTTTAAGATTTGCAAGGGTATTGGGGGTCACGATGTAAGCAATTTACCAATGCGGGTACTGGACTCAAAATATTTTTTTTAAAGCGATCGAATATATATTTTAAGTTATCTGGCAATCGAATGAGAAAAAAATTTAAAATAATTTTTTTTTTGCCGGAATTCAACTTAATACTGCGTATTCGGTACGATTTATTTGTTAATAAACTGATCACTTGGTTAATTGATTAAATTGTCAGAAAGCACTTAAAAACCTTTTGCTTAACAATTAGCTAATTTGCACTCTAGCATACTATACTATCATGACATCAAATTGTTACGTTCTATTTCTCACACGTAATAGAATCGTGTGAAACGATAAGAAAATATCAATTAAAACTTCCAGATTGATACTAAAGTTTATCAAGTACAATAAATAAATAAATAAATTAACTAAATGAATAAATATATTCATTTGTTCATTGAGTTGCTCGTGGAGAAGCAAGCAAAGGCCTAAACATTCTACATATGCGTTGGAAGTATCTTACAAAAGAAAATGAATGAAAATTAATGCACATGAGTATTATTGATAGGAAGTAGACATAAATTAAGTTTTAAAACTTTTATACAAATATTCTATCAAGTAGAAAACGAATAAAAAAATTTAATCGACGTTTATCGCATAAGAAAAAAGTTATAAAACACTACATTCATAATGTAATCTGCAATATTTTATTTACTAATAACATTTTAGATTGTTTACATTTTCTTCAATGCTTTACGGTATTTTATTGTAAAATTATTACTTTCTAAAGAAGCTGTAAGATCATACAATTTTGTTTGTAATGTTGTATACAATTACTAAATTAGAACAAGACAATATAGCTTCACTCTCACTAACACGATAACACATGAAGATAACGAAATTGTCATGCTTAATATACAAAAAATATAATGTCTAGTTGATCGAGGAAATGTGCTTTCCAACTATTTCAGATATTCCCCTGTTAGTTTGGGTTTATGGACTTCATTCTACACCTTCATTTTAAAATAACGTAAGAGAAGGTTTGTCAAGGAATGAGAAAACGCTTTCAGGTCTTTCCTCTTCAAAGTTCAAGGCCGAGGGTACGTAACAAAAGAATATCTTTTAACGAAACAGTGGACGAACGCCATGCAATATAACTGTCTAACACGAATTGCCAACTTGTACGAATTCACATTATATCCAAATAAATATTTATAGTACTCCTGAAAGCGATTATTTGCTGTAAAGACATACAAGTTAATAACACGACAAACTAAGGCACAAGGTAATATTCGTTCCACACTCTCGATGCATGAAATACAGAATAGCGCCACGAGAGCAAGTGCATTGAATTGATGGCCGGTATTGGCGATGTCCTGCCAACATAACATGACTTAAGAATGTCATTACTCTTATGGACGATGGCGAAGTAAAAGTGTTGGCTACATTGTGCACAAACGATATGCCAACATCAAGCCAATAAATAAAGAAATACGGAAATAATTTACTGTCAAGAGAGCTGTTCCAATTTGCGTAAGATCACATCGAGGAAAATAAAGTAGTTTACTGCGACTAATATACAATAAACTAATAAACACTGCGATTTTTTTTTCTTTTTTACTTTTTCGAAGCGAAGACACATGTCTTCGAGTACACATTGTTTCAACTTGAAACCAATGAAACTGATCCTAATGCGAGGATTCATTAAAAAATCGGAGCGGATGCATTAAGAGAACGATTTATTATGAATAAATGTAATTACTCCATGACACTTGAATCATTTGTTACATTCACTGATAAAAAGGGTTATTCGACAAAAAGTTACACTTTCGTGACAGAAATCAGTTTAACACAACGTATTACCACGCCAGGGACATATAACTGATTTACATAAGACCAACCCAATAATTTTAATCAAATCACTCGAAGGAAAGTCGTGGAAAACAGCGGGACATCTTTTATGTCTGCTGGATGAGAACTATACAGAAATTTTCCCCAATTATCTGTAGACTTATTTCGAAAATTACTTCTGAGAGACGCTAGGATAATAAATAATATTATTTCGAGGATTGTACTGACGAATAAAAGGATGATTCTCATAGAAAAAGGTTGGACGGTTACCTGTTTTTCGGAGTGGGATTTAAATCCAGACTATTTAGAAGTCTTTCTTCATTATAATATACAGAAAAATTTTTTTTTGAATTTTTGAAAAGGATAAATGTTAAACCTTCAGTGCCTGGAAACAAACGAACAAAATACATAGTTGAAGAATGTTTATAATGTACTTTGGTACCGAAATATTAGATAGATTATTTTAAAACAGGATTACAAAAATTGTTTTAATTGGCACTGAATAGATTCGGGGTGAATATATTACCAAATGTCTCTCTTAAATTTCCTGTTTTTCACAGAGAATTAATGAGCAGGATTCGTATTTTCCATTTTTGTATATTTTTTCCTGAGTTTCAATGGTTGTAAAATTACATATGTAATATATATTGTAAAGAATATTTGGCGCAATTTATTGGATTTTTAGCGCATATTTTGAAAATTTGTATAGAATATTTTAAGAGCATATTTTGAAATTTTTAGTGTTTATAGATCCGAACCCTGCAGCTTGTTTGTACATTCAACTCCACTTTTTGAGGAGACCAGATGTTCTGGAGAGCACAATGCCTATTATAGGATCTCACCTCACCGGGAGATGTAAAAGGTAGTGAAGGTTAGACCGGCTGAAGAATTGACTGCAGAGCGATGGAAACGACTCTTCACGAGGCTTCATTTTGACAAGTGACTCGAGGTCTCATAAATGTCTCATCAATTTCTCCTTTTCAATAACGTGTTCTCTCATACAACACCTTAGAGGCGAAAACAAATCATGGACACCTGAGTTTTCGCTTGAATAGGAAGGGTTTAATATTCAGATGGTGCACTTGAAAACTGGTTGTACACAAATTTTGCTTATTCTTTTCTGCGCTGAAAAGTGGAGACGAGTCGGGAACCGAACCCGAGATTCCTGCTTTCATCGCAGGGGTGCTAACCACTACACGACCCGTTCGCCTTCCTCAACTGTACACCAATTCCTGTATGGAGATGTATCTCAGGTCTTCCGGGGTTAGTAACTATATATTTAATGTGAATAATCAAACTATCAGGCCCTGAAGTTGCCCAAGGTGTTCGCGGAGGGTAGAGCTCCGCAATTTCTGTAAATCTGTATAAATGAAAAATTACATAAATAATAAAACACATTAAATATAATTAATGTAAATCTGTACAAAATCAGAATCCATGTATAAATAAATTGAAACATTACTATACTTTGGTTTTTGACTTACATAACGAGACCAGTATTGATGTTTTATGACCATCAACTAGCAGAAACTAGTTCATAACTTTCATTTTCAGGTATATACTACACATTTCTCAATAAAAGCTGAAAACTTTGGTTTAAATCAAAAATCAAATATCAAAACGCGTCGAGAAACCTGAAAACATCCTCTCTTTGTTCTTCCAAAGAATAAACAAATCAGTCAGCTACGAATTTTTGTGGGGGGAGTTACAACCCTTACGATGTATCTAAATACCATGGTTATGATAAAGGAATTGTTTTCCTTGGGTCAGGCTGTCGTCGATATAATGTGACATATTCTCTCAGTAACCTTCGCTGAAAACGGAGGAATTTATCTTTGTTTTCCTGCAAATTTAAAACATAGCATCTGCGGTACATAGCATCGTCACACTATCTTGGAACCTTATGCTTTGGAACATACTCTTGGCATGAGCAGGTCGTATATAAGAGCTCTATTTTGTGCTTTTATTTAGGAGCAGACCTTACGAGTACGCAACATCGTAAACAATCTGCACGCGACACAACACTAAAAATTAAGAAAAATCACTTCAAAATAGAAATAATATGTTAAAAGTTATTAAACAAGATGACATATTTAAATGATCAATCGGTTTCAAAATATTTTTATCATCACATTACACGGTAAACTACTAAATATCACTATACTTTCAATTATAGATGCATGAATTTCACACATCTCTTTGTAACGGCATTATAGTTAGATTTTTTTAAAGCGATATTCAAATCTCAAGTTTGGTTTCGATGCATCAATTTGTTCGTGGGTTATCGGGGAAACGAAAATTCTTAACTTACGACGTCGCCAAAATTTGAAAATTAGACTCTCCAGGAGTCAATTCGCAAAGATCTGAAGAGATCTCAAAGAAAATTTTTTGACTGATTACAATATTTTTCTTACACACTCTGTATAATTCGAAAGTAAAAAGATATGTGTAAGTGCATAACGGAGCGTAATCGTAAAAAAAAAAAAAAAAAATTGAAGGATACCAAATCCGAAATCTCCGAAATATTTTCCTGTTACTGATTTTGTTTTCCAAATCAGCTCGTTGTCCGCGATCGGAATAGAACACACAGATCGATTTGCTCAAAGCTGCTTCTCTTTTCCCTGATGCAATGCCACGCATACGACGGAAGGTTTTTCTGTTCGATTGCTTTACGAGAGATTGATGTGTGTGGAAATCCTTCCTTAATGACGTGCGAAGAGCAGATAAAGAGAATCATTTAGAAACAAACATAAATCTCTGTTATTTACGACCTAATAATTCAATAGTTCCTTCTTGCTTTATAGCCATGGAGAACTTTCAGTTGCTAAAAGATGACGATGTCATGTAATGTTAAGATATCCTACTTAAAATTAATGTCGATGTTATTTGTTATGAGTTCTAACTCACAACAGCTTTATTCATACCTAGTAATTGTAAGAGAAAGGTATGCTATATTGTTCAAGGTTGTTTCGTTTACATATTTTTATTTCCTTTTTGGGGGATGGATGGAAAATTATTAAATTTTTTTAAATAGAATTTTTCATCTTTTTCTCAGTTCATAAATAACACTTTTCTTCTCAGAAAATACTAGCAACAGATGTTACTAGTTTACAACTACTGCGTATCTCCTCACTTCAGTGAATTTTGTGATTTTTGTTCAAATATTCTTTAAAGCGACATGCAAAAACCTACCAAATATTATTCATGTCTGTATCCTTCGTTAGTATTGATGAGTACATCATATCCCCATCTGTTCATTGATATAATAAAGGAGAAATGATTTCTGAAACCATGAAACTTATCAGAGAGGGCTGTAACGTATTATCTTGAGACATTTTTCAGTTTGCAGCTCTTACGGACTCTGAGAAAAAACACCCTTGAGCAACATAGATGTCCGACAGAATCAATTTATAACTCAAGTTTCACTACAACAATGTATATACACGAGTAGAACATAACTGAAAAAGAATGACTTTTTTTGGAATGGAGAATCCACGAAACAAATATTAATATGTCGTGGGTTGATAGTGATTTATTTAAAGGAAATTGATTTGGCTTCGTAGTGGTTTTTGTTCCGTAAGATAATGACAACACCGCGGTGCCACTCTTGGTCAGGTGATACGGGGGATAGAGCTACTGAAATCGGGTGGGTGCAGAACACTGGCAGAGCGCACCAGAGAACTCTGTACAATAATCGTTCGGTCACTGTCGAGAGATCGAGTTCTGCGGTTGGACAAAGACAACGCGAGGGCTCTAATGACCTAGACGTTGGCGAGCCCTAAAGCCCCAATTAAAATGAAACAAAGACGACGGAGGCTTGGAAGAGTTTCGACTGACGATCGGGCAGCCACAAGCTCGCGGGAGAGCGTGCGTGAAGACTGCTCATTCGGCGAATCCCGAACGCCCGCTCGCCAAATAGCGAATAATGAGGATGGGTTGCTTGCTCTTTGCCGCATCACGAATACCGATGTTCGCGCTATCACTGCGGCGTATCAAAGGAAACCGAGAAATGGCGAACATTGGTGAGCGATGCAGCCTAGAACAGCCTAGAGAGCTGAGGGCTACACCTATTGAGGAGAACACGTACTTGCTCAGTGGAGCAGTCGGTTAAGTTCATTTCTTTGTCGATGAGATCATTTATTCGTTTGAAAATCCATTACGCCTATATTATCATACCGGAACCAAGAGACGTGACCTGCGTTCATGTGGTAGTTCCTGGATTAAAGGACATCCGCTACAAATATATTCAATAAGACACACAATACATACTTCGAAGCCTTTCTCGGTGATAGTTCACAGCTCTAATCTGTTTTGCGCAATAAATTCTTATCCGTCATATCCTTGCTAATATATGAATGGGTAACGCGAAAGTGCTGCTGTTTGGCACACGGTAAACCACTGAACCCATCATGATAAAATTTGACGAGGATATAGTTTAAATGTCCAGGATCAATATAGGCTAACTTTTATTTTTTAAACATATGATAAGGAAGATAGAAATGTTTTTTGACAATAAACATCGATATAATCGAGAAGAAGCGAGGTATATTTGCTTACAGTTAGAGGTGGGTGACTACTACGAATGGCAATATTATTTGCCTACAAAAAAGTCTCCGAAAGCATATGTCTATCTACAAAACTAACCCAAATTATCCATAAAACGTTATTAAAAATAGAAGTGTTAAAATTCTTCAATTTATGAGAGTAATTTAAGAAAGAAAAAATCAATCATCATCACATTTAATGAATTATTTGTTTTGTGCATTTAGTAAAGATAAGAACATCTTTAAATCATAAAATTTCGACAAATAGTTTAGATTTTACAAGACTTTTGATGGAACAGTGCAGCCGCGTCATACCTTCGGAAGCGAAAGTTCTACCGGCGCGGTTCCCGCGAAATGGTGTAGTGTATAAGTCAAGTTTTGCATTAATTTTGTGTTATTATGATTTTGAAAAATTAGGATGCTGTACATGTTTTAAAAACCCAGTGAGTACAAGTATTTTGATCTTACAATATAGATATATTTTAATATATCCTGAGTAAAACAAGATTAGACTTATTGTTGGAGGAATTCGGCACAACGCCGCGCTGGGTAATCAGCTAGTTGTTTATAAATATGCCCGGAGATTATTTAGTGATACTACGAGCTTTATTGTACTTTACCTTACCAATATCTACTGTGTTTTTCTTCTTGTAACTCCTTACTCGTATTTCTATTGCATTGCAGCAAATTTGAAAAATATGCGTCAAAGGGATTTGTGTGATCAACATTTGTCATTATGCATAATGGTTCAATACGAAGTTCACCTCAAATATCTCGTAAATGGATAAAGATATTGAAAAACGGTTTTCACTAGAACGAGTCGTGTCATACATCCATTAAAGTAGTATTGAAAAAATATTTAGGTCCGTATAAGTCACACGACTTATCTCAGTGAAAACTACATTTTGATATTTCAATCCTTTCTAGAGAGATTAGAAGAAAACGTTTATACGGAATCACCTTATATATTTCTTGTTCCCAAGTACCCGAAGCAACTTTGGCGAAGTCACCAGTAATATTAGTGAAGTTATATTTTGACTAGCAACCTTGACGTTCTCTTCGAAAACAGCTCTTGGTCACACACTTATTGGCATTCGAAAAGTTGTTCCATTAAAAGACTGAATTGTGGATATAAAGTGTCATCACCTCAACGCACTTCAATAAAACGAACTGAAAACATT
This sequence comes from Laupala kohalensis, assembly GCA_002313205.1. Classification (NCBI taxonomy): domain Eukaryota; kingdom Metazoa; phylum Arthropoda; class Insecta; order Orthoptera; family Trigonidiidae; genus Laupala; species Laupala kohalensis. The sequence goes on along the minus strand of NNCF01125967.1, from coordinate 96,327 downwards.
TCAGACGCGTAAGTTTTTGGTTTCTGTCGTGAGTTGCGTCAAGAAATCATCCTTAGGTGCAAGAAAAACACCAGAATTTTCGAAACAAAGAATATAGATTAGTCCTCACTTTATTTTCAAATTTTATGGCTTATAAACAAGTTTTTATTTATAATTAAATGTTTGATTGTTTAAGAACTGTCGTAATATTCTAATTTTTTTCAGATTTCGTTACGTTTGTCATGATTTGATGATTGTGATAAATTCATGAGAAACAGAGAAAGGATTTTGACTGTAGCAAACTTTGGTGTCGGAATAAGGCGGTGCTACGTAATTGCAATCATGATAATAATAACAATGATAATTTATTAGTCTGCTAGTGATCAATGCTCGGTGGCAGATAGAAAAGAATACATACATAATACATAAATACGAGGTTGAAAAATAAATCATCGATATCTATAAAAATATCTATAAAATACACACACGAAGGGAATAAAATGCTTAGAAAATTATTACACATGGTTACAACGAGAAAGAAATTAGATTTAAGAAATTAAGTATCTACACGAGGTACATATGTGCGTATATTCACATACATACACACACTTACGGAAACACACTCATATGTACAAACACGCTCAATATACACACGTATGTCATTACTCCTCCTATACCCTTAGCGTAAAAGTAATTCCTATAACATAAATAAAAGAAATAACTATAAAATATAAAACCAAAACAGAGTTGCTGAGAACAATCATGTAAACTTCACTACACATCACTATACTTCACTGCGATTCACATGTGCTCCTATTTAAACGAAGCAAGTAGATGGTTGCGGAAACATTTTACTCCTTTTTCGGTAAGTTCAAAAGTGCTGCTGCAGGTAAGTTATTCCAGTCTGCAACGCTTCTATTCACAAAGGAGTATTTACCAATATCCGTTTTTCTGTTTCCTACATTTTATTTTACGCGTGTGGTCGTCGCGACGTTGGAGAAAAGTCGAAGAAAGTAGTTCTTTCAGGTAGACTCTATCAAGAGATTCTGACGCGTCGCGTTTTATTCGCAGAGGAGCGACGAGGAAACCTTTTCGACATCAATTTCCGTTCATTCCTGCATTGCACTGTATTAAGCACTAGCTGATTACCCCGCGTTGTCCGGAATTATTTTTACTTGTTAGACTAACGAATGCACTCACCGGAAGCCTCACAGGTCGTATTTTTGCTTCCGATGCAAGATACAACTGCGTCAGCGCGGTTGCACCGTTTCATTGAAACGCTCATAAAATCTCAATCTTTCATCCAAACTTTACGATATACAGATATTTTTTTTCTTATCTTCATTAAATACACAAAACAAATAACACATTAAATTTGATAAAGATTCATTTTTTCCTTCTTAAATTACTCACTGAAAATGAAGGATTTCAACATTTCTATTTCTTTATAAGGTTTTTACGTTAACCTTAGTAGATAGACATATGCTGTCGCGGACTTTTCTGTAGAACTCTTCGAGGCGAACACTCTACGTATGGCACGATATCGAAAGGGTTCCGTTAAATTTGCGAGTGATTTTTATGCGCTTTTAATTTTTTTCTCGTTAACTATTTATTTTCAAAATTTCCATATTATATATTTATTGTCAAAAAAGCAGGTACAAACTTCGTATGACCACGTGGAGGGCATTAAACGAATTATTAATAAGAAAGGAAGTTGTAAGAGGATCTTACATTCTTAAAAATTGAGGCAAACTATTAAAAACGTTTTCCTAAAAAAAAAATCACAAATTTCGTTGTTATACATTTTTGAAGCAGCATCTTTTGCGGTGCGTAATAAATATGTACGCAATGTCTCCCATTTGAAATTTACAACGAAGTGCTACACTTGTTAGGTTTGCTGTACACGAGATAAGTTTCCGCAAAATATATTTTCTCGTTTCTGAACTCACCCGAAGCTGAAGCAGAGTTCTCTTTTTCCTCCTTCATCTCGATTCGCGCGACTGCAACTGAAGTATCCTTTTGCGGTGGCGTATCTCATTCGCTTCCATTCTCTTTAAGAGGAAAGGGTAACAGATTGCGGTAACATGATATTTCATTAGAAAAGAGACCGATGAATGATGGGTTTGAATGGTATGGAGAGGTTTCAAAGCCGAGTTAGAAGGTATATCCAGTCCTTTGAATTATGTTATGTTGAATGTAAATGGGAGACGGGACCGTGATTCGAACCCGGGATTTTCGGCTTACGGCACTGACGCGCAACCAATTACGTCATTCCGTTCGCCTCGAGGCCCAGCCTACCATTATAATTCAACTTTTGTTGGTCCACAGACATCTGAGGTGATCTCATCCGAGATACTATCCTTTAGTGATTTATGAATTTTAGTTCTTTTGGTTACCAACCAAGCTCGTATATTATATTTAATTATGATACAAGTATAATACATTTAAGAAAAGGGCTTAAATATTAGAATTACTCCTGTTTATAATAAGAATTTTTGAAGGAAATTTCACTTCCTGTCTCATTTTCATTTTGAGCAAATGGAGGGGGATGATCTCTTTATTTATTTCTTGTAACCCAAAGTAATGAATTTCCTCGTCGTTGTTTCAAATGCGTTTTTACGTTTTTCTAAATTTAAACATTCTCACATATCAGTAAGTGTGTAATGATAGGTGCTACGTCAATTCATTATTGAGTAATAAATTTTGTATCCCGTCATAAAACTCTCTGTAGTCTCCTTTTGCGAAAGAACACCCATTCCAGTGAGAAACTAATGCACCTCCTGATCTCCATAAATCCATGACTTCATTAGATTGTCAGATAAGCTTCAAAAAAAGATAAAGCATAGACTCTGGCTATAGATACGATCTAAATGACGCTTCTATCCTGCTGTATGTACGCACATGTTATTTACGTGTCGGATAATTCATTCCTGGGCAGATTTCTATTATTTATACTCTCGTTAAGAATCCAATGGTACTCAGTCGTTCTCTGAAAAAAAGTTTCTCCGACGAGTTCTGCGTGACTTTTTCGCTAGCTGAACTTAGAGTCCTTTATATAAGAGAGAAACGACACGGTCGTCGCGTCGTCTGATTGTGTCCGCTGAAACACCTTCCACCAGTCTGGCGGTAACAGTCAAGTGACATGTAATAACAGCCATTTTGGTCTCTTGGCTGTGAGACATAACCGTACTTCACTCATGTAGTGGAGGTGACCAAAAACGCGAAACCATCGTCAACAAACGCCAAGGGGGGCCATTTTGATCCCCCTATTAGATTGGATGACGCAAAGATGATACGCCGAAGTATTAAAAATCTATTTGCTACTCTTTAGAATGATGTTTGAGGTGTCGTGTCTCTACATATAAAGGACTCTAGCTTAGCTCAATTTCCCTCCGAGCTTTGATTAACACTACATTATCGAAGGTCAAAACTGTTGCGAATTTTTCTGTTTCTATCGTCTCTTTTGTTGTACTATGTCTCTTTTATAGAGAGGTGACAACTGGAACAAAATTCCAAGGAGTATAGAGAAGATTCTGAAACTTCGGCGGATCTACTGAGCGCGCGTCGTCATCTAATAGGCCGTGACAAAAATGGCCGCCCTTTGATTTTGTTTACGTTGGTTTCTCAAGCGAAAGTGATATTGACAATATCGGATCTTTAAACTTATTTCAATAATTTCACTGAGTCAAAATTAATTTTATTATAAACCTAAAATGTACATTAGACACTAATTTCACGTACTTCCAACATGTTAGTACGAATTAACTTCTCAATTATGTCGAAGCTATTCCAGGACGCTGGATCCTTGGGGATTAACTTAAAGGATATTCCCCACCCGTATTGGCCTGGGACCGAACACTTATTGTGACGCGTATCCTCGAGTCCTTTATACACACAAATAAATATACACATGAACTCTAATGTGTTGAAGGTACGACAACCCTAACCTTTCACGGCATTCACGTCTCACGGCAATGTGACCAAAATGGCCGCCACCTAACTGTTCCCGCTATACTATTGGGTTTCAGCGGACCCAATCAGATGATGCGATCAGGGCCTTGTCGCTTCTCTCCCTTATAAAGGACGCTAGTCCTTTGTTACTTTTGAATCTTCCCTATATAAAGGTAAATTTACTCACCAATTTTGATATCTAGTACAGTCTCTAGGACACGTCCTTAATCGTAATAATGACCAGTGGTTTCACACGAATCTTCACGAATTGTTTGGAATTCGGTCTATTGCATGGAAATCGGGAAAAGTAGTCGATGCAATTATTTGAAAAATCATAGGACTCTTCTTAAGTGTTATTGCAACAATGAAGCAAAGAATGGTTAATAATGATGAATTACAAGAGCATAACAATTAAAGTTGACTGCTAATTGGCAGATATTAATATTCACTCGCATAACTGTCGACTGTGAAGCTTACTAATGAGTCCGCCAGAGTTCGATTGTACGCGAGGCGGACAATCCACTGATTGTGTAAATCTACGAGACCTGATCGTAGAATTATATAAAGGCTGTGAGGAAGATAGTTTTCAATTACATGACCTAGAAGTTACATTAAAGCCCAAGAATTCTTTAGTCCTTTTAACTATGCGTTTTTATTATTATTAAGCATTCTGTGTAGAGTGTACGTATATATTAGCACTCAATAACAAAAATTGTGTAGAAAATAGAAAATAAGCTAGAAAATAGAGAACCGTTGACACGTGTTTTTATACCCACTGTAGAGTAAAATAAATCTATTCTCAGAACCATTTTCTGTTGAATGATGATGTATTTTTTTGTATGATTGTTGTTTTATTTGTGATCTTTTAAAATTTTCCTGTCCAGTAATTATTTTTAAATTCCGGGAAGTACCGGGTAGTTTAGATGTTATTTTAAAATCTAATTGAGTTAAAAGAACCACACATTTTGGTACGTAATTTCCTTGAACCATGAGCGATGCGCGTTTTTCAGGAAACATCATTCATTGGAAGCAGATCAGAGTTCTTTCCTTGATCTGAAAGTTCTATATTTAAATCTCTGACGGACTTACAAACGGCTGGTCTAGGTCAAATACCCTTAGTTTCATCATGCATACAGTCTAATTAGCTGAACAAACTTCAACATTCAGCAGAGCTTTCGTGGAATAGCAACTAGGAATCAGAAGCACTACTTTGAATTATGTATGTCAATTAAGTGTTGCACCCGAGTGGAATAGTAATGAAAACCCAGATATACTCGTAATAAGCTATACTCCGTCCATGAGGCTCCTTCATGATGAGGCATTCGTCATTAGAGGAGAAATGAGACAATTGTAACCACACCAGACTAGACCAGATTTTGGTAGAAGCGGGTTTCAAACGTGGGGAGAAGCAGTAGAGATGAGACGACATAAAAACCAATATTCCTATGGAAGTTTACCGCTGCCACCACTTCACTTTCCCAGAAATTCAAAGAAACACGTAATAACAATAATTAATAATTTTATACAAATTGAATTCAATTCAGAATATTTACAAAATTGGAAAAATTCTCAAATTTATAAATACAAGTACAAAATTGTTGTTAAAAGGTTAATGCTATCCGAAAGCATTATTTACATACATGTGAAGTCAGTTGCTGAATATTATATCGGAAAACCCTCCTAGGTTATCCTAAAATTCGAAATTACTAGTTAGCTTTCTCGAATAAAGTACTGCTAAAAGTTACATCACTCGCAACCAGTAGCAAATGTTTCTCTAGATTACCGCAGCAATCTCTTATATTAATCTGACGACCAATAGCAGCCAGGTCACATCTCCCATGACCTGCGGACTTAACCCCATCGAATATAAGCCACCGAAAATCTCACGCTACCAATATTTAAATATCTTTTATCGTTGAAAATTACAAACCGTTAATTTTGCGAGATATGTTAATTCACAATATTAGTCATCGCTTCATTCTCTATACAGAAGCTCCGGAATGGAAGATATTATACAACAATTACACCGAAATTTTTTACTTTAAAATTTTATTTGCATTTTGTGATGATTTTGAGAGATTTTCTGTATTCAAAATCTGTGTAGATGATCAGAGTTCTATATCAGAGTTCCCATTCTGGCCCGGGTTTTGCTCCGGTTTTCCTTCGGATGGAGGCGGATTTCTTATACAGGTTCTCTAGGCCTTTGTCTAGGGGCATGTTTATTGTAATAATAAATCGTGAATTTAATGTTATTTCAATCCTTGTGATTTTTAAACACTATACTCATAATAATCTATAGTTCGATAATAATTTGTACATGTAAATGTTTTGTGTTAAAATGTCAATTTGTTTGTATTATATCAGTATTATAACTCGCAGCTAACTTTTTATCTTATCTAGGATATTTTTGCTGAAATTTTTGAATCCGCCTCTGCCTTAGGGCCCTTGATCGGAATTGATGGGATGGTCCCTTGTTTACTTCCGGAGAGTAAAATTAGTTTGTTGTCCTCCACGTGGTCATACGCAGTTTGTAGTGCTTTTTTGACAATAAATTTATTTATGTATTTATTTATTTATATTGATGGAGATGATATCCAATGGATCTATAGACACGGCCCCTGAGTAAATGGGCACACTACTAGCTAATAAATAAATACACAATAAAAAAGAGTATGCATTTGCCGTAATGCGGCAGTAAAGTCCTAGGGTGACAGTGAATACGGGGCAAATCTTCACCATTGAAATTGCTGCCATTGCCCAACGTTTGCTGACGGAAAATATTTAAAAAACCGCCTCAAGTTACTACTGTCAAAAATTTGGCGAAGATCTTTGATTACATAAAATGTGTTTAAATTATAATCTTTGGTTTTCAATTAGAAGAAAAGCTTTTAAAAAACATTGAAAGATTACGTTTTGGAAATCGAAGAAAATGAACTGGTAGTTTTTTTCTTGATACATTATTAACACTTTGATGACCGCGATATTCGTGTCACTCAAAATTAGACATCAGTGAATTATTTCCTTATTGTTCTTTATAGTATTCAATTGTGTAATACCAATGTGTAAACGTACTTTACAGTATATAATTCGTTGGTTATCCACCGACAATGGTGGTCTAGTGGTAGATTCTTCACCTCCATGATCCCGCCGAGTGGTACAGCCTGGGTTCAAACCCCGCTCGGCCGATCTAGGTGAGGTTTTCGGCTGGGGTTTCCCTCGCCTACTCCAGACAAATGTCGGTTCGGTACCACAAGTTCCCTGGCAACCCAACATCTCACCTTCCCAATTCCTTAACCCAGGTCCAACGGTTAGGTGCAAGGGCTCAAAGGTCTCGTGGCCTGAACCTCGTCAAAAGGCAAAAAATAAATAAATAATTTTTCTGTTTAAATTTGAAGAAATTTTTTGTCTTGAGAATGTTCGCGGATTTACTTCAGAATAATGAGGGAATAATGTTACCTCGAACTTTTATTTACATTACTTTCGGAGGCGTATCGCCGCAAAAGGGGTCGCGGGATTATGTGCCCTGTTCCCTCTCATCCGAGTGGACTGAGGAACACTGAAGAATAATATTTGTTGACTGAAAAGGTGTCATTTGGCCCGGAGGCAGAAGAAAGAAAACAATATACATCGGAGTACTCATATAACCATTACAAACTAAACATTAATAACTTTCGATCAAGCAAAGCGACGAGTCGGGAATCGAACCCGGGACCCCAGCTTTTATCGCAGGGGTGTTAACCACTACACCACCCGTTCACCTTCCACGACCGAACACCATTTCCACCCAGACCTGAACCTCGGAAGAAATGGTGTACAGTTGTGGAAGGTGTAGTGGTTAACACCCCTGCGATAAAAGCTGGGGTCCCGGGTTCGATTCCTGGCTCGTCGCCATTTTCACTTGATCGAAATTTAACACACATCTTCCCCACGTGTAGGGTTCATGGAAGAAATGAGAATACGGTTTACGGAAGAAATGCATAAGAATTAATAGTTGTTCAACAAAAAGTCCTAAAACATTTAAATAATTAATACGTCGATACCTGAGAATTGAAACATAGAGAAACTAACAAATAATACGAGTTAAAATAATACATAACATTACATCGATAGATACTTAGGAAAACAATTAAGAAAATATTTATAAAATCCATGACCTGAATAAAAAATCTGGCGTGTGCTCCATTCAACTTTCCATGTATAATTCATAACTAAAAAATAACTACTATACACCCTATATTGCAATAAGAGAACAGAAAAATATTTTCAAGAAAAAAATCATAATATATTTTAATTATGAAACACGATATCTTTAAAAGATCAATAGGTTTAAGTATATCCTTATAACCTGACATGGTTCGCTTCTGAACATCATATCTTTACATTGAAGTGAAGATTGCAGGAATTATCTTCTACCTTAAATTCTTTGTCATTGTGTAAAAGACTGATGTAAAAAAGACGTCTACAAGATATTTACGTTAATAATTTTTGCTGCATCTCCTAAACGGTGCAACATACAGAAATTCAGTTAAGCGATCTGTACGCAGAATTAAGTGACCTATGAAAATGAATATGGGCTGTCCGGAAATACGCTTCTATTCCGATTGCATTCAAAATCTCGTTTGATTTCGAGGTGGGGGGAACGAAATTCTTAGCGTACCAACACACACGCACACGACGTTGGATATTCTCGCCGAAATTTGAAAATAGACTCTCCTGGAGCCAGTTCGTTAAGATTCGAAGAGATTTCAAATTTATTTTTCGGCTGATTACATAGCTTTTCTTATACATTCCGTATAAATGGAAAGTAAAAAACAAATCCTGAAAAATAAAGAATAAGAGTAGAAAATTGTAGCAATTACTATTCAACGCGTATTTAAATATATCAACGTATATTTGATATGAGTAAAAATATTATAATGCGTTCCGCAGACTTGAGTTTATCCTTCATCGCATGGTATTGTCGCCTGGAGTCTGCATCTGCTACAGACGACAGTCTTGCATTACTAGGAGTTGTTCCGGAACTTGGCGACGGTTTGTTTGTGTTTTATCTTTCCGCCTGGAAGCTCCTGGAAGCGCTTCTCATTCGCTTCATTGGAGTGCTGCCAACACTCTCTTCCCAAAAACACTTGCTGCGTTTCACCCTGTTTCGTCTGGGATAAAATCTGCAGGATGACGAAGAAGTACGGTCGAAAGAAAATGGACACAGACTGGAACATGTGTAAAAAAATTTTGAAAACAGTATCGGGTGGAACATTAATTTAAAAAAAATTGGGTTCGTGCCATGGATCTTGTGTTGTTTGGTCAGAGCGTAATCCACTTTTTACAGCAGATTAAGTTTTAGTACATGTTCTTTCTAATATTAAATAATGTCTGAAACAAAAGATTATCCTCGATAATGAGGCACTTTTTCATAGATCACTTTTTATCTCAAAATAATACTTTTCTGTGAATTTCGTCAGAACTGTTAGTGCTCTCGAGGAGAGAAACAGAAATTTGGTTTGGTTGCTTAAAATAATCTCCTCCATCCCTTTTCTGAACAGATTGCGCATTCATAAATTTGGTTTGCACCGATTCCTAGGACACTAAAATCAGATCTAATGATATGGATATGACATTTTTAAGCGTTCAAATTACTATTTACATATGTGCTGTAAATTAGCTTTTCACTTAGTCAACGAAATAAAACAAATACTTAAAAATATAATCTCTTAAATTAAGAAAAAATATCAATTTGCTGAATTTGAACAGTGGAGAAACTAATAAGAAATTCACTTAAACGTAACCGCAAGAGGTGCGCGCAATACGTTGGTGCTTCCAGAAAGTTTATTTGTATCTACAAATATTTCCGTGTGTGGTGATTGTTTAATTTCATCCCGTTACATTTGTGGCTAAGATAACAATAAAAAACTGCCCTCTAAAGACGTCGATGAGGAAATTCCACATTTAAAGTGACCCTGTTAATCGCAGCGACAGATAATCAAAACTAGTATATCCTTAACTTTTATTTTAACAAGATATCAATTGTGAAGTGAGATTTTTTTCACTTTTTAGAAATTTTTCATGTAAAGATTCAAGTATAAGTATTGATTATGAATTAGAATTTGTTTTCCAATGCCTTTTTTTTTTAATTTTCCAATTTATTGGGAAAACCAAATCAGATCCCACGCATTCGCAAGTTCCTCGAGAACCGTTTCTATCAACTTGAGAATTCCCTTCACTTATTCTTCCTTTCAATTCAATAATCTTTTTCTTTTCTTTCCGATCTCCTTCACCTCCTTTGAAAGAAGAGTCTCTAAAGGAAAGTTATTTCCCTCTCTGTCTCTCATACATTCTGTTCCATTCCCCAGAAAGATCCACCTTTACACATCCAGAGGGAATATATTGGGTAATCCAATAAAAGTGGCCATGTTTTATTCTGAATAACCGTCTGCACATTTATCTGCAGACCAAAGAACTAGTGGTGCAAAACCATTGCACATACTTTCTCATATACGTTTCTTCATTTGCAACATAGTGACAAAAAATATCGTTAAAGCATTACGTAAATGTAATTTCCTTGTAGACAGAAATTGAGATATTTTCGCATCTGCAGTGCGTTTGCCGTCTTCCTACGTATTTTGTCATTATCATATCTTTCATTTCAGCTTACGAAAAGTGTATTCTACGTCTGCTTGGTCCATTTACACTGCTAAAAATGATTCAAGCGTCTTGAAACAGTAAACTAATGTGTAAGTGTAGCAGACAGAAATTATTTTACTGCGTCTATACCAAATACCGCTAATGCGGAGTTAATGCATACTAATTGTACTTTACGTACAGAAAATTTAAGCAAAATCGTTGAAGCTCTTCTTTAGAAATATTCGAGAGAGTACTTTCACCTTCATTTGAAGTACTCTTTCTTCTAATGTAAAAAAATTAGAGCACGTGCATCGAAAACAAGTAAATTCTACCGTAAATTCGAAATATGAATTAAATTCATAAATCCATTTACTCAGGACGGCTGCGTACAGACGGACGTTATGCCAAAAACAACTTTTTCTGAATCAGGGATAACCATAACGGATATTTCCGTCGAAATCTCGCTTCCGATTTTTTTCACGATTACAAAACTTTATTTATACTACGTATATGAGAAAGTGTAAACCTGCATCTTTGCTCACGAGAATTCGTGGGAATATTCTTTCTTAAATAGTCATTGACGTTTAGTAAATTTAACGCACAATATGGAAGACATTTCCACGTCAGTACCTTGCGTGTATGATATCTGGGTTAATCGCATTGCGTATTCTTATCTGCAGATATTCCGATATAAACGTTTTTTATGTTTATTTGCAATATTTTCATTATGTACAGGTATAAGTGAATGTGATCTTATTGTATGAAAAATGTGTGGAGCAGTTACCTTTGCTTATTATTTTTACTCTTATGTTAGGAGTGTGCTGAAATATTAAATCCGCCTCTGCCTTAGGGCTCTTGAGCGTAATTGATGCATTGTGAGCGATATCCTCTCCCATCAGAATGATACGGCTTGGAGTTGGTCACACTCTGATCCGGTTTCGGAGAAACTCACGAACCGGGCGCTTCACAGTTCATTGCGTCGGTATTTTCTTAAGGCGGACGAATCTACGTAATTTAGTTAATGAAACCTTTAATAAATAATTATTTTCATAATAACACTATAATGTGGGCGCAAATCCCTCCGAAATGACTTCGCCAAAGGCAGCGAGTGAGAAAAGGTGGCAGCGGAGACGCTGCAGAACGTTTGATGTAACGACGCCCAATTCATACTTGACCTCTCTCATTTTGGAATTAAAAAACATCAGATCTGATACAAATTTGTTGGTATTCTATTAATATTATAACATGTACCGAATTATTTTTATTCTTATCTAGGAATTTCTTGCTGAAGTTTTTTAATCCGCCTCTGCTTCAGGACCCTTGATCGGAATTGATGGGATGGTCCCTTGCTTGCTTCCGGAGAGTAAATTAGTTTATTGTCCTCGTATTTAAGTGAAGCTTATCTACACGGAGCGATATGAGTTAGGAGTTGTTAGCATGTGGGTCGCTTAGCCGGGTTTACCAACATCTTGGCCCACGTGGAGGGGTTAGTAGAAGTAGTTAAAGTTATTAACACTAACAGGTTAGAGGAAGGAGGGTTTCCTTTCATTAGTCACAGCTATAAGAACTGGAACAATCATGTGAAAAGCTACAAAGCTTTGTGACCCCACCGGGAATTGAACCCGGGATTACACGGAGAAGTGCAAGAGCGCTACCACATGAGACACTACAGGGGCAAGGAAGAATCTGCGTGGTGGGCAAAACGGATGCAGATGAAAGGACAAATAATAGCAGGAGATTGGGAGGAATACATCGCGGATGAAAGTGATTTCAATATAACTAAGAGTATGTGTGTGTACGTGAAGTGATCATGATGAGTTAAGATTCTTAAATAAAGGGAGAATAATAACTAAAGATGGCGGATCAGCCCCCCCCCCACACACACACACACATACACACACCATTGGATCTGAACTCTTAACTGATAAAAGTGAAGTTGATAAATGGCATGTTTTGTAATGGCATATTTTGTAATATTTATGAAATTTGTATGTAAAACCATAATTGTTATACAAATAATGCTCCCAGGTTAGACACTCCCCCTGAATTACTGTCTAGATCCGCCCCTGACCACAATATTAAATGGTTGCAGAAGGAGATGTATGGTTGAGAGGAATAGTCCCTGGTAATAGTAAAAAGGGAATAGGGTATTGTTTTGCGAGTTAGACAAATGAAAAAAACAAGTATTTTATCAAACGAGTGTTTATCATATTTACTAGTCTCTTGACCACGACCTAAAGAGCGTCCATCCAAAGAGCTGATGCTATTTCTAAACTGGATACACGTAACTTCGACCTGTTGTAGTGTGTGTGACGTTTTCGCGTAACCATATAACAAAAGCATATTTTTTTAAATAAGTGAAATGGAAAATGTAAATCGGAGATCAAATTGAATTTTATTATTATATTTTCAAATCATTTTAAATCAGAGACTAGTGTGCGATGTAGTGAATAAACCTCTATAATGACAGAATTAGGAGCAAGGGTAAGATTTGCAATGCCTCCATTTTGTTCCGCTCCTTTTTTTTTTCTTTTCCTTATTTCGTTTTATGACTTTGGCGATCACCGACATTCGGTCGGAAGAGCTCAAGTAGAATGAAGCAAATGGAGAAAATAGTTCGACACAAAGTTTTGTTCATCCATCCTTCATTGATGTACTAAAAATGTCAAATATTTGATGTATTTTATTACCTTTTTTTCTTGTTTCCCGCCTTAAATACCGTTCTCCGCTTGTGGGTACTGACGTTTCGTTCGTTGGCGAGAAACGACACGAAGCTTTCTTGTAAATATTCCTCGGAAATAAATCATGTGTTAGTGTATGAATAATTCTATCTTATTGTTTATTACGATCATTTTGACTCATTTAATACTAATTTCGATGAGCAAAGAACGGAACAAGACCGTATTTCGAGTCTTCATGAATTCAAGTGACCGGTTGTTTATTTACCGAAGTTTGTCGCCAGTGGACAGAATAATTCGTCAATAATTCATTCGTATATGTATTCGCAAGGAATATTTCCGGACATCGGAGGATCTAGTATTTCATTTTGGTTGGAATTTTCACCTCCGGGTAATCCGGGGACTTGGATAATTCCGAAACTTTGTTCCAAAATGATGCAATTTTATGGCAATTTACGATTCTGTAACAATGTATTTTTATGACCCAACGCAAATAATAAGGTTACGCACCAAACACGATCTATTTATACGAAATAACAAAAAAATATCATGAAGTATTTTTTCCACTTACATCGGGGAGGGCGTGGACCAAGATTCTCCAACCCCTTGTTATATTCGCAGACGTAAACTGCAAGAGTATTACTCAGGATTGTGTCTATTGCACCAAAAGTTACATTTAAAAAAAATTGAAATTCCTCTCGCGTGAATTTGGAATGATTAGTAGTTGATTATGAATGCTTAGTAAATACTTGTAGTAACTTCTCCACTTCTTAGACATTCTTTGCGGAGTCACGAACCTCGATCTGTTGTGTATTTTGCTTGAGCTGCGTCCCGTCTCCTGTTTTCGTGGAATCCCATCGTGGTCCAGAGCTCAGAAAGAAAGTTGGACGGCGCGCGGTGAAGTTGTCCTTTGTGTTTGGACGCGGGATGTTTTATAGAGATGCCTTCTGCTCGGAATAAAACTCTGGCTTCTCTCCCTTCAAGTTATGAACGAAACTATGCATTATCGAGGCATTTTAATTGGGGAAACAGTAAGACACTCGTGTACAGAGGGATCCACTTGACTTGAGAATTTGTGCTTAGTCGGAAAGATGCTCGTATGTATTACAATTAATCCTGAGACGCAAAATATTTTCACATTTAAAAAAGACAGTGCTAGCAGAGACCGCGTTGCTGGTTCAGTCGGAGGTCTCCCCTGAAGTCTAGGATTCTGGGTTCAAATCCCAGGTAAGTTATGTGGAGAAGATTTATTGCAAGAATAGCTAACTTGCCTGTTTATAATACGTGAATATTTACTATCGTTTAAAATTTAAGACCTCTTGAAGCATATGAAAAGTGTGTTTCATGGCTTCAACTTATTTAAATTTTGCAGTTTTCTTCATTGCTCGATGAGAAAATCCGGTAAAACTTTGAATTATCTAGTTGGACGTGATAACGGGAAAGACTATCAAAGCAAGGTGTGGACTAAGGCACTTTTCGATTTCATATTAAAAACTATTACTAACTTCTAAAAATAAAATCCGAAGAACAGTGCGGGCAAAAAGAATTTGACAATTAATTGACTCTTGTTCAGGAGATCTTCCCTTTACAAAAAAAAAATGCTGGAAATGGGAACTGTTGACATCGATGCATCTCTGTGCTCGATTTATCAAAATGTGAGACACGCGTAACTTCTCTGCTTAAGAGATAGCAGCATTAGCGTTCAGAGTTCTGCTGTAGCTCTTCCACTGGGTGTGGATTGTATGATTACTACACAGGAAGAGAGATCAGGCGATCGAGATGGCCAGGAAATTTTACTGCCTCTGCTGACTGGCCTCTCCTCGCCGAACGCTTCTGGCACTCGTGACAAGGTTCCCAAGGCGGTGTGGACTGTTATTCGTCTGAAAAACATTGCCATACAGTCGTTCATCTCATTATCATTGGCTATTTCCAGCATTTTCTGTACAGAACAGTTCTCCTGTTCATTATCTAGACTCAATTCCGTGTTAGGATTACAGTTCTTTTCTGGGCCAGTTTTATTCTGTCGACTTGTATTGTAATTATCGACGCATTTTGGGGGAACTCATAACATGACGAACCGAGTTTGGTTGCGCAGCAATACGTATGCCTACACTGCTCTAGTGCGGAGAGTACTAGGTCAACAAATTATTGAAGTAGCTTCCTTTGATTTCCTTGATCAAACGAAACAAGTTCAGTTTCCCAGATTTTATACATCTTCATGATATATATATTCTCCGAATATTAACTCTGTCAGTTTACAATTGTTTGTAATGGAATACAAACAAACTTTCCTTTGATGGTTCGTAGAGATCGAAATGTGCGTAGCATGTTTGAAATAGCAAACTACTTTCCGTGCTGTATCAAGAAGTTAAAATAAATATTGTTTCCTATAAAATATGGAGATTCCGAACGACTAACATTTGGGGATAAACAATCAATGATGGGACGACCTTTCCGCTTGGGGAGCTTTGACGAATTCAGCGATTTCAAGAGCCTCACAACATTAAATGAAAACAAACATCTCTCTTTTCACATTTTTTGAATTTTATTTGATGCTTGGATCAAAAGCAAAAGGAGACTTTTGAAAATGGACTCGTATGTAAATTGATGGAACTTAAGTTGTTTGAAGGAGACATTTTTTAAAATTACTTTAGATTATAATGTTAAGTAGTATATTAACTAGTAAATTATATTAATAGCAACACATTCTAAACTCTTTTAATAAAAATTTTTGTAAAATAAATTATTATTATTATTATCATCGTAGGACGTGCTATTGCGAAATCCAGACACAGGTTATACCATGAACAAGTTAAAAAAGGTGTTTTGTTAATAACAACCTTTCTTATTCTTTACGTTGTCTCTTCCCTTGAATTTTGATATTACCGGACAAAAGATCGAGGGCGTTCATACATAATGCAAAAATTACCATTATGACACTCTCCCACCCCTCCATAGCACACCTGTTAGGATACCTCTCACTTCCCCCCCACTCCCAACGCATTTGCTCGCTTTATAAAAAAATGCCTTCAGGATACCTCTCACTCTTCCCCAACGCCTTTGTTCGCTTTATTAAAAAATGTCTTCATTGTTCGTTCTTAATAGATTATTTACGTTACGACATTACCTTCTGGGGCAATTCCGCTCAGAGCATTCAAACTTTCAGAATTCAGAAGAGGATAGTTCGGATAATTTTTAAATCTCACCTCCGAAACTCTTGTAAACCTTTATTCAAGGAATTAAATATCTTAACACTTCCCTGCATTTATATTTATGAAACGGTCGTGATTGTTAAGACCGAATTACTGAAGTGCCACCCTTGCTTTATACGAAACAGTCTCGTTCACGAACACAATACTCGCAATAGTAATAAAATTCATCACCCTAGAGTGTCAACCACTCTTTGACAAAATGGACCCTATCATTCGGGAATCGTTCTCTATAATTCCCTGCCCAAGAATATAAAATATATTATGAAATTGAATATGTTCAAATCCGCGGTTAAAAACTACCTCCTGCACCAGCGCTTCTACGATGTAAAAGAATTTATTGATTGTAATAAAACTTAAATTCGTCTTGTACTTTATCACGCCATTGCTGTAGTACTTTTTAAATAACTTATAACAATTTCAAAAACTATTTTCTTGCATGATTGTGTTGTCTTATGGCTCATATTAATTTAGTTTTATGTGTACTCAACATTGGCACGTTTGTGTACATAAATTCTGTAGCCCCATCCTGGCCCGGGTTTTTCTCCG
>NNCF01125967.1:0-79309 GCA_002313205.1 Laupala kohalensis | reverse complement strand
AGGCTTTGTCTAGGGGCGTGTTTATTGTAACAATAAATCGTGAATTTAGTGTTTTTTCAACTCTTATGATTTTTAAACACTATACTCAGAATAATCTATAGTTCGATAATAACTTGTACATGTAAATTTTCTGCGTTAAATTACAAACATGTTGACATTCTATTAGTATTATAACTCGTAGCTAACTTTTTATCTTATCTAGGAATTTTTGCTGAAATTTTTGAATCCGCCTCTGCCTTAGGGTCCTTGATCGGAATTGATGGGATGGTCCCTTGCTTGCTTCCGGAGAGTAAATTAGTTTGTCCTCTGTGTGGACATACGCAGTTTGTACTGCTTTTTTTGACAATAAAATTATTTTATTTATGTGCTATCAGTGTGCAATAGAGTACATTGATTACACTTACTACATTTAAGGTAAGAGCTCCCTATGAAACTTACCCTGTAAAACGTGGTGTTAAATAATACCAAGTATTATCCCCCCCCCATCCTGGGGAGACGTTGCGTAATTCATAGTAGACCCCAAATCGTGTATTCCACTCACTTTATTGCATCTTTTAAATTATGAATTTACAGAATGTGATAATGAGCTGCTGAACTGTGAATTTTTTTAAATTGCTTAATCGGTGAGATGGGTTTAAAGTGGTATACCTCAAGTGTACTAGCTAGGCCCAGCACTCCAGATTCGAGTAACATTAATGAATTGCTTCCTCTTATGTTTTAATTTTACGAATTTACGTCAATCAACATAATTTGCCAAAATGTGTTGAGTAAAGAAAATTAAAGACGTAGTTGGAAGACACAAATTACCAAAACATTTCATTAGTTCTTTATGATTTTACAATTTATTTTATTTCATCTACTTGTTTCGCTTACTGAGGAATTCATCCTCAGACCACTATTTGGGGCTTCGTTACTAGTTGGCATCTCCCCCAGACAGTCTTTGGTTCTTCGACCCACCCAAACTTTAACTCTCAGGCGTGGATAACAGTAAGTCATTGTTGACATGGTTGGTGAGACAACGCAAGTTAATTTCATTTCGAATTACACCAACAAACAGTCACCAATACCATCTATAATTTATTGTTAATCACAAACCAATGCTTTTTTATTGTTATATGGGTTAATTTATTTTGTTAAACGGTATATAAGTGGACATAAATAAAATTGTGATTGTGTACACCTTTTAGTTAAAGGCTATTCGGTGGTACAATTTTCCTTTCAGTTTGACATTATTTAACACCCTCTACACTTTTATTAATTCAACTAGTGATTTTTAAATAATTGTTTAAAAATAACAATTCATTTTCAGTATCATTTCAATTCCACTACCCCTTGGCCCTATATCGAAATTGATGTGATGGTTCCTTGCTTGTTTCCGGAAATTAANACTTTATTTTTTCCCCCCCCCCCCCACGTGGTTATACGCAATTTGCAAATGCTTTTTTTACGAATAATATTTATATTTTTAATTTAAGCAGCGCACTTTCATTGCCATAGATGAAGAAATCTGCCGCAAAATAATGTACTACGATGAAATAATAATTTTCTCGATATTTAATTATGTTGAGAATTTCCAATGAAGTAAAAATTAAAATTGATTTACGAGTTGAAATTGTTGTTCTTTGTATCGTGATCACACATTAAGATTATTAGTGTAATCTTAACGTTTCATCCTCACCGAATCATGATTTAATGAATATTAAGTGCTGTGAAATGTCAAAATAATGATTTATTGACAGTTTTTCTTCATTAATATGCTATACATCAAACTTTGTCTCTGTTTTTTAATCTTCCTCTCTTCAGACCAACACGTACCTCGAATTATGATCGTTGACGGTCCAAGATGATAGACATGCTAATTCCAAGATAAAAGTGCAAATTGCTATGTTCTTGTCTGCAGACGCTCGCGCTCATGAGTAAAGGGTTGAGATATTTTTGTATTTTTCCTATAAAAGAAGGCAAGGTATAATTAATTGGAAATTAAATGAACTCGTTTAACGTCACTCGAGAGTTAGAACTTTCTTTTTTATTTCCAGCCCTTTTACGCGTTTTAAGTGTTGATAAAAAATATCAGTGCGTAAAGTAAAATAAATAATTTCTTGATTTCTGTGCCGTATCTCCATTCCTTTTTAGGGTTTTAATGGCCTAGTTGTTGACGAGTCTTAAAGTCCCGATAATAATAATAATAATTATTATTATTATTAAAAACTGCTATCAACACATGGGCTATCCCAGTGGCTACTTACACCTTTGGAGTTTAATCATGTTACGTCGAATGAAAATNGCGCATGAGCGCGTAGAGCTCAAGGTCCCGGGTTCGAATCCCGGTCCCGTCTACCATTTTCATTCGACGTAACATGATTAATCTGTTACCTGGCGGTGAAGTTCACCGCAATCTAAGAGATTTCTACCTTTGGAGTTACAAAGTTGTCGGAGACCTCCTGACAAAGCTTTCGACAGAAAAGTTAGAACAACATTAACAAGACACCGGTTACGTCATCCGAATAGCTCTATACATAGACTCTCTTATTTCTCGACAAATAACGGGGGATGTGGATTGTTAAGTCTTGAAACGTCATGTCGACAGCACGAAGCAAAACTCCGTCCTCAATATTTCCTAACACTGGATACAGCGCAGCATAACGCCATCTGCGCCCAGGATAAAAGTATTAGTCCTCTCGACTCGGCTAATGACAACAAAGGGATTAGCTACTTGAAAGCATGAGACCGAATTGAAGCTTGGAAAAGGAAGGAACTACTTGGCAGATTTGCAGCAGCTCTCACTGCGAATACTACCGATATGAAGAGTTCAACAGAATGGTTGCGAACAGGGGGTTTACTCGGAGAGATTGAGAGGTTTCTATTCTCTATTCAAGACCAAGTCATCGAAACACGTGCTTACCGAAGATATATCATTGGCGAGCAGATTGACAGTAGATGTAAAAGTACCAGTGAATCGATCCAACATATTTGAAGTGGATGGCCGTCAATGGCACATAAATAATGTCTGCAAAGGCACAATAACGGCGCTAAAGTGATCTTACCAAACAGTGTAGCCTCATTGATGTCGAAACAGCTTACTACAAATGCAAGCCTGAACACGTTTGCAGCAATGAAGGAGCACGAATACTATGGGACAGCCAAATCATCACTGACAGAACAGTCGAAGCGAACAGACCTGACATCGTCGTGTTTGATAAAAGAAAAAACGAGGTTATAATCTCAGCTTTAACTGTCCCTTTGGATGACAACCTTGTAGCAACTCTAGCAGAAAAGATAAGATAATACCAACATCTTGCAGTCGAATTGAAAGATATATACAGGCTGAATGATGTCACAATAACACCTATAGTCATAACAGTGAGTGGACTTGTCACTATGATGAAATTAGACTTGCGCAATCACCACCTGAAAAACATCTATAAAGCTACTAATTATCCCCAATATAGTCCGTAAATTCCTTAGCCTCGATTGAGTGCCTCCGTTGGGAAGAGAACAAGACTGATGACCCGATGATTATGTTTATCATTATGTACAAATATTTGCCTTGGTAAATGACAAGCCCCGGCAATTATGTAAAATGGAAAACAGCAATAAAAGAACATGATAATAATAATCAATGCAAATAAGCCTGACCTTGTTCTGAAGAATAAGGAGAGTAACAAATGTCTTCTTATTGATGTTTCTGTTCCCAACGACATGAATGTTGTGAGCAAAGAGGCAGAAAAACTACTCAAATATAAAGATCTGGCTATTGAATGTCAAAGAATGTGGGCAATGAAGACAAAAGTCTGCCCTATTATTATCGGAACCACGGGAACAGTGAGCAAATATATAGAAGACAATCTTCAGAATATTTCTGGAAAGACTGATCTATCTGAGGTCCAAATAATGGCCAACCTGGGGACGGCTCATATAATTCGGAAAGTGTGCACCTAAGAATTTCTCAAGGAGACGCAGCCTAAGGAAAGTGGAACTTCCTTGGACGCGTTCCGAAATACTTATCAGTTAGGCTGAGAAATAAGTCAATAATAATAATAACAACCTGTCTGCAGACTATCTACAAAATAATGACTGCTTGTGTAACACGACTAATAAACGCTCATTTAAGTAAGCAGAACATATTAACTGAAGAACAGAAGGGTTGCAGAAAGGGCATGATAGGATGCAAGGAGCAACTGGTAGTTGATTGTTATTCTCAAAGCAGCTAACCAGAGAAATAGAAATCTTTTGTTGTTATATTGACTATCAGAAGGCAATTGATGCGGTACCTCATATGTGGTTAATAGATATCCTTGAGATATATAAGATTCACCCTGCTTTGATTGGATTCCTACAACACATGATGAAACAGTGGAGAACATTTATTCATATTTATGATGGTAATAGAAATGAAATAAGTTCTGAAATTAAGATACAACGGGGGATTTTTCAGGGCGATTCTTTGAGTCCACTTTGGTTTTGCTTGGCATTGAATCCCTTGCTCCGTTTACTGAATCGTACCAATATCGGATATCGTATAGGCAATACCGAAGTGGCCATCGGGTGTCCCATTTGCCGTACATGGATGACTTGAAGCTATATGCTTCATCCTCAATTAAGTTTCAACAATTAATACAATTTGTGGAATAGTGTTCAGTGGATATTAATCTGAAATTTGGCTTGGGAAAGTGCAGAATCTTTAGAAGTCGTAAAGGTAAAGATTTAGTAAACCCTCAGGGAGTTGATACAGTGCAGGGTACAATTGGGCCAACGACAGAATTTGAGTTTTACAAGTATCTAGGAATAAAGCAATCAAAAATGATAGCACATACTGAAATCAAGAGAACTCTTACATCGGAATTTACCACCAGACTAGAGCGAATCGGTAGAACAGAGATGAATACTAGTAATTTGATAAAGGCCATATCAATTTTAACTTATTCATTTGGGATAATATCTTGGTCGACCACTGATTTGGAAAATCTGCAGAGAAAATTGCGGGTAAAATTGACAAACCATCGGAAACACCACGCAAAATCAAGTAAGCTGAGAATGACACTTCCAAGAGATGAAGGCGGAAGAGGAATTATAGATATAAAAAACCTACACAACTGGCAGATTGTTCAACTTCGGTCTTATTTTCATGAACGGATGAAGGAATCCTCACTACACTCCAGCATTTACAGCTCAGACAACAGTTACACTCCATAAAACCTATTAGAAGCTAGAAACTTAGACAGTGAAAAAATTTCAACAGACAAAATTTTGGATTGGAAGAGCAAGGCACTGCACGGAAGACACCCTCATGACCTGAGCAACCCCAATGTCGACAAGAAAGCGTCGAACGCATGGCACAGGCGAGGGGAGCTTTTTCCTGAAACAGAAAAGTTTGTTATTGCCATCCAGGAACAGGTTATTCCCACTATGAACTGTGATAAATATATTATGCAGAATCCCCATATAGAAAATGATAAGTGCAAGAAATGTGGAATTGCTTTTCAAACAATTCAACATATAACCGGAGCTTGTAATATGTTGGCACAAACTGATTATTTACGTCGCCATTACCAGGTGGCTAAGCACCTGGCATTAGCTTTAAAGTATTGTCTTATAGAAAATTGCACACCTTAATACAAATATCAGCCGGCTGTCGTTTTAGAATCAACAAACTTCAAATTATATTATGACATGTCAATAATCACGGATCGTACAATTCATAACAACAGACCAGACATAGTGCTAAAAGATTAAGTAACAAAGACAACCTATTTGATAAACCTAGCAGTGGTAAACACTCACAACCTTCAGAAAACAATGCAGGAAAAATATCAGAAATACAGTGATCTTAAGGCAGAAATACAAAAGAATATGGAACATGGAGATAGTTTACATAGTGCCGGTAGTAATGTCCTCTACAGGAGTCATCCCTATCTCCCTCCACAATAGTATTAGCATGTTAAAATTGAATAAGACCATTTATGTACAACTTCAGAAAGCTGTTTTGTTCAACACATCAAGAATAGTCGGAAACTTTTTGGATCATCCAGAGTGAATGTGCTTGGTGTAGCCCGTACCTCACTACGACCAGCAGAAAAAGCTGAGATCCTAAACGGAATAAAATAATAATAATGATTTAAATAAAAGCTAGTTAAGGTAATACTAAGCGCAGAACTTTTATTGTGAACAGCTCACATTCTGCGAAAGGTACTTAAAAACACAGAATTGAAAATCCTTATTCCGAGGAAACTGATTGCAACCTGAACTAACTAACAAATGAAGCCTATGCTAACATCGACAGACGTGAAGAAATCATGAAGTAATAAAAAATAAACAATTGCTTACCCACCTTTCTTTGTGATTTTTTACTCACTGATCTGTCATTACCCGTTTAGTGCTTTCACAAAAAAAACGTGAAACTTTCCCATTGCGAGTGACGTGAACAAATTTCAAAATGAGCGTTGTAGCTCACGAAGACCATTTCAGACAAGTTCAGCAAATTTGAAGACGATGCATCAAATTTTGTTTGTTTGTTTGCCAGAGATATCGAGAAACAAATCAAGTTGAATGACGTAACTGATTTCGTAGTTGCATATTCTTTGCAAAACAATATCATCGCCATGCCACTAATAGTACTCTGTGATAGGGATAGGAGTTGTGTCACCTGCGTGGACTGATAGTGTGTGCTACATGACGGAAATATCAATTAATCTCTGTTGCGATCTGGAGATATCGAAGTGCGACAGGCAACGGCGGTGACTTGAGGGTGGAGAGGAAGGGCTCGCGAGAGCTTCGTGGGTTGTGACGTGAACAGGGCAGAGTTTGGTTGACAGGCAGGTTGTCTAGGAGAATGAGTGGAGGTTTCGTGATAGAGAGGCAACGGGGAGCACTGGACGAGCTCCAGGTCGGTACAACAAACCTATCGGTTGCTTATTTCTTTGGCGAGATGATGAACAGAAAGAAGCCGAGAAGCTAATAAAGTACAAAGATCTACAGATAGAGGTGCAGAGAATGTGGCATATGAAATCCACAGTGGTGCCTATTATCATAGGAGCGACTGGCCTAGCATCAAAAGCGACGTGTGAGGCAGACATAACCTCCTTCGGATGCAGAAGTCAGTGTTGTTGAGCACAGCGCATATCGTGCGGAAAGTGATATGAAAAATGCAGAATCACCCTAGGTTTACGGTGTGAACTCGGTGTTAGTACGTACTGCAGCCACTGATGACAGTGTGATGTCAAAGAAATAACAATAACAACAACAACGACACCAAAATCCATTTCAGAGGACAGCAGATACAAAATTTATTTTGATAGATTAATCCTCATGACAAGACAATCCATCACAACAGACCAGATATTATTCTGATAGACAAACTCAAGAAAGTCACACAGATCATAGATATTGTAGTAACCAACACCCTCAACCTACAAACTACTTACTACGATGAAATTCAAAAGTACGGAGATTTGAAAAGAGAGATACTTCGCTTATGGGATATGGAGTTGCTATAGTCCTGTTCACCTCTGGAGTCATCCCTCACAGTCCGAATCTGAGCATCAATCGGCTTCAAAAGCATTTTTCTAACTAATAAAACGCGTTTCATTCAATGCAAGAATTGTTCTGCAGTTTAGTGGAAAATGGTGAGTTCAATTAAAGGGAGAGATAGTATGTTAACTTAGTTTTCATACTAAAAAATATTTTGTTTTATATTATAAAAAAAGAATGTGTTTATTCTAAGGAATTAAATACGAGTACTAAATTAAAATGATCGCAACCAAAGATCTGCGGATCCCCGGTGATACGTCAGAAAATGTTTGTGGTCTGCAGAAAATCTAGGCATTCAACTTTTAACAATTATGAAACAGAAACTTGAGTTACAAGATGTGGGGTTTAAACTTTATTGTGAAAAAAACAGTAACAATCTGCGTACGACCACGTGGAGGACAATAAACAAATTTATTGATTATTTATATTAAACTAATTTATTCATTATTAGTTTATTGATACTGATGAGCAGAATATTACAAGATGCGTTCCATCGGTGTGTGCTGCGCCCAATTTTATATCAAATCATGAGATGCGCAAGTAAAAAGGATTATTCAAGAACGTTGAAAATAGAGAACTGTTTCTTCATTGGCAATGAGAGTTATTAATTCTCGTGTACGCTTTTTTACATTTTCGCTAAAAATTCCATTTTGTTGATAGTAGTAATAGTATGTTTTTCCTTCGTCTCGGTGTGTGATTATGTCGAAAGCTGTTAACAAACGATTTCATAGCATTCACAATTCAGTCTTAAGTGTCGTTAAAATGTTTCCCATTTTCTTAAAACGTTTTCCTCCAACCGAGATTACGATTCTTGCAGAAAGCGCCGTAATTATAGTGAGTTACGTCGCGAACTGTCTCATAGCGTTGGAGCACGTCGCAGACAGAGTTATGCACATCAATAAACTCTTTAATTTATTACTTCATTACGCCATTTTAGTTTCGAAATACAGATGTTTATTGGTCGTTGAACGGATACTCCTGCTGTGTAACAACGTCGTATTCACCTGTGATGAAGTGTTGCTCGGCTTAACAGGCAAGTAATGAGTGCAAGCAATAAATTTGCCTCCATTATCCGTACAACTAACCGCATATACGTACTTATTCTTTGTTCTCATGGAAAAGTGATCGCATATATTACCCGTGGATCGACCACAACAGTTCCTGAGACCCCACCGGTGGCGCAGGTGGTAGTGTTGTCGCTTCTCACCAAGTCATCCCGGGTTCGATTCCCGATGGGGCCAGAACTTTTCACATTAATGTCCCAGTTCATATCGCTGTGCTTCCTTCCTCTATCCAGCTCCTCGTAGTATCAATAATTCTAACTAACCCCTCCACGTGCTAACCCAGCTAAATCCAGCTAACCGGCCCACCTATACTAATACCATTCTACCCTCCTACCTCCTATCGTCCCATGTAGATAAGCTTCAATAACACTAAGCTACATCTCCCATTTACAAATACTACAATACTTAAACAAAAAACAGTTCCTGACTCGTAAACGATGTTTGAAATTGCCTCACAACAATAAAGCACGTTCGTAAATAAAGCGATTACAATCTTTTGTCAATAAACTTCGCGGTGATTTTACTTTAAAAATACTGAACAACAATTTTTCTTTTACATAAAACAAAACGAAGTGTCTCACAATATTAACAAACATATTTCATAATATTTTCTAGGTTCATTGTATTTACTCAATTCCTAAACCTTTATTATGTATTTAAAATGTTCAAACCTTTAATAGCTTCAAACATGCATTTACAAATGTCTATGAAAATCATTCTGTTATATATTTGATTATATTTTTTTAAATTCGTCTTATGAATTTTATTTTGTTTTTCACATCACTTTCTCTGAAAATAAAATTAACATCTGTATCATTTGAACCCTGACGTCTTTATCGTTTCTTCAGAATTTTGATGAAAAGAATCATCTCTTATTGCTTCAAGTCAAATTGTTGTTATAGGTATTGTCATTTAAAGTTTCTGATTTGCTAGGAACCTTTGCAGTAATTTATTGAGAATTGCAAATATATTATTTCTCAGGGTTCAAACTGGAATTCGTTATAGTTAGTGGGTTTTTTTCTTAGGTTATCATGTCTTTCATACACCATATACGCTCATCATCATGATGCATCCTTCTCGATATTCATGCATCATTCTCCTCCGTGGAAGCGACTGCAAGGATATCCCACGTGACAGTTATTCCCCTGTTGCAAGATCGAGGGACCATCTCATCATCCAGATTGTATCATATCATCCGTTCGAAATGGGACTACAAGTTATCAGAGGTATATGGAATATTTGCTCGCTTTGTTCGAGTAAAAGAAAGCCTTTTCCTAATCTAGATACTTTCATCTCATACGAGGAGTTGCTAAGAATCAAAAAAGCAAATTTTTTTTTTCTTTCTCATATCGCTTTCCTGACAACTGCCATTTTTGGTACCTCTTTTCTTACCAAACTAACATAATTCACTCAAACATAAATATGGGTATAAGTAATGGAAGAAATAAATAGACATGATTTTTCTTTGAAATGACTCGTAAAGGTTCGTTCAAAATCGTCATGATGAATACTACTTATAAACGTAGTCTTTCGCGGCCGGAGTAGTCAGTATGAACTTGTCTGTCCGGGACAAACCGCGTCTTAGTAGATACAACTACCAACTTACATTGCGACTCTGACATTGCCCTGAAGAAGGCCACAGCATGATGGCCGAAACGTTGGTAGTTGGATCTACTAAGACGCGGTTTGTCCCGGACAGACAAGTTCATATTTACAGATTAAATAAACCGAAAGAAAAATTCAGTATTATAAGAGATGTATTAAAATCCTCGTAATGACTATGGTTGAAGACATGGATCGTCTTCAGGGCTATATCGCAATCGTACTCTAATGCTACGGCGGCGACTTAAATCTGTGCGGCACTCTGAAGATGGGGCCGAAACGTTGGTAGCTCTGTCAACCGACGCGCGTATTTTCTGGGACAAACAAATTTATATTCTATTGTCAGTCACTTCATGATACCGAATGAAATAAATTTATTCCACTTTGTATTTTCGATGTATTGTCAATTATGTATGTTAACGTTTCAGTCTCCTCTGTGAGCATTCATATTCTTTAGTTTTGTACAAGCTCCGTATTATCCTGGCCCGGGTTTTTCTCCGGTTTTCTTTCAGATAGAGGTGGATTTCTTATACAGGTTCTCTAGGCTTTTGTCTAGGGGCGTGTTTATTGAAACAATTAATCGTGAATTTAGTGTTATTTCAATTCTTACGATTTATAAACACTGTACTCAAAATAATCTATAGTTCGATAATAATTCGTTCATGTATAATAAACTTTTTTGTGTTAAATTACAAACACGGTGATATTTTATTAGTATTATAACTCGTAGCTAACTTTTTATAATATCTAGGAATTTTTGCTGAAATATTTGATTCCGCCTCTGCCTTAGGGCCCTTGATCGGAATTGATGGGATATGCCTTTGGTTGTTTCCGGAGAGTAAATTAGTTTATTGTCCTCCACGTGGTCATACGCAGTTTGCACCGCTTTTTTGACAATAAATTTATTTATTTATTTATTGTATATTGTGTGAACTCTTTTCTAATTTCCGTTTCCGAAATTTTTGTCTGGAGTTGCCCGACGATGTCCCGCAGCGGAAGCCAAAATATATTGTTGACAAGAAATAGTTTCTATCAAAATAAGGTCGTATTATAAATTTAATATAAATTCTACATACGTAATTGCAATATGAACTTTATGATGTCAACAAAAATTAATTCATAAAATTATATTTCTATAGTGACATTCAAACATTGGATCTTGTGGTTGATGTCAACGCTTTCTGGGAGGCAATTCATAAATTAGGACACGCACCTCCGAGAAATTGTATTATAAGACTTTTTTGCAGATGTTATACTGACGCGACAATTGTAAACTAGATACTCTTTTAGCCTCTGCCTGATCATGGAAATTCCCGGTCGACAAAATCCTCTCAACTTGGTCTCCAACTTGGTCTCCAGACAGGACGCACTTTTCCAATCTAATGGCGTCGATACAGACGAAAACCCCTTTTAGTCGACGCAGTCGTATGTTGCTATCGATTTATCGCATTCACATGGACACGAGAGGCAGGCAATTCGTATGCGCAGCGAGTCAATACGACTTCCTCCGTAGACATGACCTTCGACAGCGTTCCTCTGACCAGCTACGAAGTTGAAAAGATTATATCGTCATACATACTAATAGAAGTTAATCAAAGGAGTTTCTGCAACATCGGAACAAAGTAAAAGACTTGATGAATTGATTTAAATGTTTTAAGGAATCTTAAGGATTCTTACACATTTCATCTCAACTCGATACTCATATTCACTCGAACCATCAATTCGACACTTCATCAATTCCTTCTCATTTTTTTATTTTNCCCCCCCGGGTACTTAAACGGGTCGGGAGAAAGTATTCGACCATGCGTACACTAATTTTCATATGCAATTATTTTTACATTCCATCCTCTCCCAATTTAAAATCAAGACAAACATTACGTGTGAATGAGGTCAGTTCTGTATTGTCTCGTTTCTGCCACTAAATGATTCAAATTTCCGTTCAAACTTTTGACTTCCTTTTAAGCAAACAGTTGGGTGGAGTTCCTCACGTCTCAATCTTTGCCTCCAGCAAAATCTTTGGAAACTGTTTCCTCAGCCCTTGTGCTACACTTTGCTTCCGAAGTCCAGAGTTGAAGCTCTAATCGTCGTTCGGGAGACAAAGTTTCCATCCTAAGACGTGCGTAATGACACGAAAGGGGCTTCAGGATCGTACTATCTCGTGATTCCTTGTTATCCAAACACTGGAGATACCAATCCCCTCCTACCCTTTTAATACCTTGATTTTCGGTAGTATAAATACCTTATCAGGAGATCTGAAGGGAAGATTTTGTAAGTATAAAATATCGGTTTCAATTTTCTAGTCCCTCGCACTCTGACTGTTTATTTATATTTCAGTTTATTCATAAACCACTGAAATATATATAACATAATCAATTGATGATTAATAAAATTCTCATATTCACTATGGTTCTTGGACATCATCAACGTTTCGAGGCTAAGGTTCTGGCCTCCTCTTCAAGTTTCATTATATCCTTGGGTCCACTACTACACATAAGTGCTGACATGTTCGTAATAATTTTTTTTTGTTATTATCACTTATGAAATTTTAAAACATAAATATTTTTTAACTCACAACTATCGACTACCTACTCGGGGAGAAGTGTTTGCAACGTTAACAGGCAGGTGAGAATTGCGACGGACCGGGACTCGAACCCGGGACCTGGCTGTTAACGCTGCAAATAAATATTTTTGTAGATTTATTTTAAAAAAATTAATATTATTAGCCATACTTGTAAATGGCATCGTGTATCATGGCGTACCTCTTATNTAAGAGACAGGGCGATAGAGGCACAATAATTTGTCTTTAATACATCAGCACATAGAATAGAATATAACAAATATTTCTTTGTGGCCGAGCTTTTCGTGGATAACAATGTTCCATACTTCAAACAAAATAAACGCGTGGTTTTTAGGAAGTCGCGAAAAAATTGTTAAAAGCTGTACTAATGAATTTCTAACCCAATATGTTGAAAAAATGATTTTGAAGAGAGGTAATCACTGGAAAATTTTGGGAATGGATCTTTGGTTGTTCCTGTACTTTTTAATATTCAACAAAGTACCAAGAAAATAGATATTTCTCAGGAGAGAGAGCATGATAAAAAATACCGCAACTTAATAGATATAAATTTGATCGTAAATAAATTATTTGTTTGTAAATATTCCTCGAATCTATTTGGTTCATCACATACCAGAATATTTTGTCATATTGAAGAAAACTAGTACGTTAAGGTTCGACGGCTTTTAAATAACTATTTTAAGAATGGCCAAGTCTGTTTTCAAGAACTTTTTAGCCTTGTTTTATGTTTCCCCATTTCAAGCATTAATTAGTGGCCCCATCTAATAGAGTCGAGCGGAAATTAATTTCTGGGCGAGAAATTACATAATTGAATAAATGTCCACATGGAGGGGTAATAAACAAATTTATTCACCAGAAGTGAGCAATGGACAACCCCGTCATATCCAATCAAGGAATAAAAAACAGTGGTGGATTTAACATTGCAGTTTCCAAGCCAAAATCATGATATGCGTTTTCATAAAAAGGAGAAGAAAAATGTATTATCTACGGAACATCAAATAATTTATTTTCGACAGAATATAAAATTACTAATTTAACCAAAACGTACTACAGAATGGGCAAAACTGGCAAGGAAAAGAATTGTAATCCTGATACGGAATTGACCCTTGTTCCCGTCGAAGTGAGTCGGTCCACGTCCTGACGGTGGGATACAGAGAAGGCTCTCAAGTATTTCTTTTCTTTTACTTTTACTTTCTCCTAATTACCTACGTTTTCATTTTTATCGCTTTTATCTTTTTTATGGGCCTTCTCTTTGTTCCGAACGCTCACCCATGCGTTTCCCGTGCATGGTGACCCGTGTCGGAGGGAATGGGTGTCCTGACGAGTTGAGGGGCCATGCAACCCTACAAGGATTTCCTTGTATGCTTCATCCAATACGCTTGCTTTGGCCTCCACCTCTTCTAGACGGGCGATCGGGGACTAACCCATCCCGGACCAATCATCTCGGTCTACGATTGAACTCTAGGGGGGGGGGGGGCGCAGGGGGTCCTTCCCGTTGGTCCGCAACGTTGGAGATACCCAGCTTAACGAATCCTGACTGCCCCCGCTATATCCCCGTGTCAACCTTGGCACCCCAGTTGAGTGTCCCCTCGTTGGACACCGTGGTGGGTGGGGAACACGGGGATGAAATTAAAAAACATTCACATAGAAACTAAAGCTCCAACTCCCCCTCCCCCCCTTTTGCCCTCTTCCTCTAGAAAGAGGCGACTTGTTGGTGAAACTGTGGACTAACACAGTTTCTTTGATGAGGATAGAGTCAGGTCCACAAAACCACGCTTCCTATTAATGAAATGTATCGATGAGGGAAAGACTTTTAAGTCAGTTACCGCCGTTCGTCTTGCAAAAGCAATTCACGAAAAAATCGGAAAGCTTCAGTCGGTCGTGCGCCAGCGGAATGGTGAAATTCTGCTGGATGCAAGTACAGACAAGAAGATACGTAGTGTTATGGCGCTGAAAGAAATTTAAACCTTAAAATCAACGTTTCTACTCACCCCAGTCTTAACTTGTGCAAGGGCGTCGTCAGCCACGACGACTTAACCCAAGAATCCGATGAAGATCTAAAGGCTTTTCTTTGAATCTGAGGGCGTGGTTAACATCCACAGAATAAAGAGGAAGGTTCAGGGAAAGTTCGTCCCCACCTCCACACTGATTCTGACGTTCGATCGTTCGTCACTTCCGGAAACCATATCTTGTGGTTATTATGTCTTGCACGTGCGCCAGCATGTGCCGAATCCTCAGCGGTGCTTCGAGTGCTACAGGTTCGGTCACACATTCGATCGATGCAATTCACGTGTGATTTGCAAGGAGAGTCACCCCTCAAATTTAATCGCATGCACGAAGTATCCGATGGAGAAAGAGATCCAAAGCATCCGAGTTACGTATAAAGTATCTTTCTCTGAGGCTAGACGTCGCTACACGACCCTTATTAATGACCCTTATTAATGTCCAGTCACTATAGTTAAAAAGTTTGCATCAGCGGCTAACTCTTCAAAATCACCTTCAGCTTCCTTTGGCTGTCACGTGGATTTGGAAGAAGTAAAGAAACCAAAGATATGTGATAATGGAATGCAGGCGTCCATTGACGATCCTATCGCCTTCAAAGAGACAATTATGGGGTGTAGAACAATTACACCTACTAAATTTAAATTTGTTTTGAAAAAGTCAAAGTCTACCTCAACGTCGACACCTACATCACCTACGACGTCCTTCAAGGAACCGAAGCCTGACGATAAACGGTCGCCCCGACGTCCATCTCGGGGTCGTTCTCGGCAGAGGAAAAGATCCCCAAAGTCCCTTCAAAGTCAGACTCTGATGTTGCATCAAGTTCCCTTAGTCGCCGACGTAATTCCCGCTCACTGAGCAGAAATAGTGTAATAGTTATGTCTGATAGTGATCTCGGTGACTCTCCTGGGGAGGGGTTCACAGTAGGGTGTGATTTTATAGTCGTCAACACAAAGAAACCTAGACGTAGAGAAAAGAGCGAATAAACACCAAAACGTGCTCTTCTTTCTTGGAATTTGAAAGACATTCCTGTCCCTTCAGATGACCTTAAACTCTTGGTGTCCCGTCGTGCTCGTCAAATAGTTTGTCTTCAGGAGACACGTAGTACCATTCGACGGAGATGCAATCTACCCAACAGTTTGGACGTTATACTTGCGCAGAATAAACCGATTCTGATGCGCCTTTTTAGATTCCTCGAGGAATGTGGTCTTTGGCAAAGTATTAATTGTTTATTCGTATGTCATTCCTGAAATCCATAAATTAATCGGGGCTCTTAAAAGTTCTCGGGAGGGTTTGGACTTGTATCTTTCTTTTCTTTCTTTTCTTTCTTTTCCTTTTTTTTCTTTCTTTCTTTTCTTTCATTTTTTTCTTTATTTTCTTTTCTTTCTTTTCCTTTTTTTTCTTTTCCTTTTTTTCTTTTCTTTCTTTTCCTTTCTTTTCTTTCTTTTCCTTTCTTTCTTTATTTTCTTTTTTTCTTTTCTTTATTTTCTTTACTTTCTTTTTTCTTTTCTTTTCTTTTTTCTTTTCTTTTAGTTTCGTTTCTTTTTTTCCTTTTTCTTTTCTTTTTCCTTAAATTTACTTTTTTCCTCTACAATGACATCTTTCTTTGTTTCTGGATTTTATAAAATTTTAGGAAACTGTTTCATCTTTTTCGTCTTTGTATGTTTGGACTTGTGGTATTTCAGGAGGGCAATTTAGTTGGTATGGTCGAGTGATTCGGCGAGTCCCACACGCGGGGAGAGTCATGTTGGCTCTCCTTAGTGCGTAAGTGCATCTTCCCTACCTGTACAAAATTTTTAGGGATCCAATGACCTCGATGTCGACGAGCCGTAAATCCTCAATTATTAAAAATGACCCTTATTAATGTCCAGAATCTGTTTAATCCATTTACGAATCGACTCACAGAAGATGAACGAATGTATTTTCAACAAGACAGAACCCCAGCACTCACTGCACTTGGACTTTCTCACTCTGATCTTCACCTGTGGGGTAAATTGAAGAGTCAGATGTACTCAAATAACACACTGGTAGAATTACAGCAGAACATTGAATACGGTAATGCTGCTATTCCTCAAGCAGAGCTGCTACGCGTGTCTCATAGAAGGAGAAATCCAGCACAGCGCTACGTCGACGTCATTTCGGCCACTTTCTGTGATGGACAGTTCTCCTGTTCATTAACTAGGAGCAATTTCACGTTTCTCATAAATATTTTTCGAGTCAGTTTAATTTAGTATTATCAGATCTGTAAATTATTTCTATAGAACTTGTAATAAATCGTTAGTATTAAAATTACTCAAAATTCAAGATTGAAAGTAAAATAATAATTATAGTAATAATAATTGTATTAATAATACTCTCTCTCTCTCTCTTAGACTCGAGCCTAATGGGTTATGTATGAATATGTCTCTACCCGAATTTTGCTAAGGAAAACCAACGAAGCATGGGAAATATGCAAATTAAATACATGTCCATTATATTTGCAGTGTGTACGGTAAACAAGAAATGAATTAACATGATTCCAAGGTGCAGTTCTTTAAAATGTTTTTTTCTCGCTTTGGTCATGCTGCTAAAACTCGAAACGTAGTCGAAACGAAGCGATAATATATGAATACAAATTATTATAAAACTAATTGACTATTTATTATAAAACATTGAAAACGGTATTTTTTCTTTCTCATATACGTAGTATATAGAAAGTACTTTAATCGTGGAAAAAAAATAATCCAAAGCAAGATTTCGACGAAAATATCAGTTTTGGCGATCCATGATTCTGAAAATGTGGTTTTTTGATATAATTCTGTTCGTCCGTCTGTTCGTCCGTCTGTGCGCAGCGATTCTACACTTACGCATTAGTTTACTGTTTCAAGGTGTTTGAATAATATTCAGCAACGCAAATGGACCGAGCAGACGTAGAATACACTTTTCTGAAACTGAAATGTTAATGATAAAATACATAGGAGGACAGCAAACGCAACGCAGATACGAAAATACAGCAATTTCCGTCTACAACGAAATTACATTTACAAAACTTTTTTTACGATATTTATAAGACTGATACGTCGCCATATGTTTTGAAATTTTATTTTACTTTCAAATTTCAAATAAAAGACAATAATCTAGCATGAATAGAGCACTGGAAGGCGACCAAAATATAGTGGACCACGCCAGAAATTACCCTTTCACAATATAATTTTTTTTCCACTCTATGCTGTAGACGGAGAAACGTTTATGAGAAAGTATGTGCAATGGTTTCGCAGCCCTAGCTTCCATTGTGGCCAGGTGTTTGATGTTTGGACGCACTGTCCGTCGTGGAGCGACACCAAACCGGTCGGTCCGTTTCCTTTCTGTTGGAACCTCGAGTCATTCGATCGGTTCGCACGACGACGCCGCCGCCGCCACGTTCCGCTCCGCCGCTGCTTCAATCCCTCTTGGATCACAGACAGACAGACAGACATGCATGCTCTCTCACGTCAGCACGTCACGAAACGCGGATGAAACCAGTCCTCGAAAGGATACAACCACTCTAATTACTCCTATTACGAAATTGTTTTCCCACCAACATCTAAAGTTAGCATTCTCTCACTCCGGTATTGCTCGGCAACGAACTGCGGTGGAAATAAAAACACATTCCAAAAATTTTCGATTTCAATCTTATATATTTTACTTCGATTCCAATTCACTAAAAATTGTCTCTCTATTGGATCTCGTATCTTACCTTTCAAGAAAAATTTTATTATCTTCTCAACAACACTTTTTTATTCGTTTCGTAATAAATATCCGGTACCTATATTTTTTAATAAGTTATGATGAAAATACCAGAGTTTATAATTTATAAATTTATTGTCAAAAAAGCTGTACAAACTGCGTATGACCACGTGGAGGACAATAAACTAATTTACTCTCCGGGAGCAAGCAAGGGGCCATCCCATCAATTCCGATCAAGGGCCCTAAGACAGAGGCGGATTCAAAAATTTCAGCAAAAGTTCCTAGATAAGATAAAAAGTTAGCTGCGAGTTATAATACTAATAGAATGTCAATATGTTTGTAATTTTAAGCAAAAAATTACATGTACAAGTTATTATCGAACTATAGATTATTCTGAGTATAGTGTTTAAAAATCATAAGAATTGAAATAACACTAAATTCACGATTTATTGTTACAATAAACACGCCCCTAGACAAAGCCTAGAGAACCTGTATAATAAATCCGCCTCTACCCGAAGGAAAAACGGAGAAAAACCCGGGCCAGGATAGTTATCTTAGTTGTAGTTAGAGTTGTATTCACCTTCATAACCCATTCGATTTTAGCAACAGTAAAGAACTAATACGTAACACCCGAATCTCGACTCAAATCCGAGATCGAGAACATAACAATGCGTTCGAATCTCCAGTAAAATGTTAACGAAAAGAATGTTCGGTTTACTGTTAGGACTTCAATTTTCTTCTCTTCTAATAAAACGTGAATTCTACTCGATAAATGAAAATGAAAACAAAAGAAGAGAACAAATTTCAGGATAAAAATTATAAGATAATTTTGGAAAGTATAATTTTTTAATTTAAAAATCAATAAAATAAGAAAGAGCTTTTAGACCTTAATTAAGAAAATATTACTAACTGTAAAACGAAGTGCCGTTGATTTGATGCAACACATTTTTAAAGTAGGTTGGGTGATCGCGTAGAGAGAATATATTTTGTGAAACGGAATCGTATTGGGAATCCAGATCCAAAATACGGCATCGAGATTGGAATGAAAATTTTTTGAAAGTATAAGTACGTAACCAAATTGAACAATTAGT
Organism: Laupala kohalensis; assembly: GCA_002313205.1. Taxonomy (NCBI): domain Eukaryota; kingdom Metazoa; phylum Arthropoda; class Insecta; order Orthoptera; family Trigonidiidae; genus Laupala; species Laupala kohalensis. Next base: position 59,744 of record NNCF01125967.1, on the reverse strand, counting down.
GACTTTTTTGGACGAGTGCTCTTCTTATTGAATCTAATGTAATACTACAATCTATTGCATGAGGAGTAATCAATAAATTTTATAAATTGCTTAATTTCATGTGCCAAAGAGTAGTTTTTTGAAAAGTATCCCGTTGTACTTATCATGACTTCTTTTCAAAAGTTATCACACAAAAAATACATATTAATATTTACATATTTACACTTCTGAGATTACTTGTCTTGGGGAATTTTGAGGATGGACACAGCGCAGTTAAATTCTAGAACAGAGCTTCTGGTTGGACGAATTATTGCTGACAAGGAGGTTGAGAGCTACATAGATAGGATGTGTCTATAACCTTCTTCGATAATTAAAGCTGATTTGTTTTATTATTTCTTCAATAGTTAGTACATGTAGGTTTCCATATAATACAGCGTTAAACGTACCAGGCGGCGGAGGTGATGGGTTTTTAGACTCTTCTTATTTCTTCCATTGTTAGATTGGATGCCGCCCACGTTTGGCGATTCCATCTCCTACGCCGAGAGATACCCTGTCGCGGAAACCTGATTTTTTTTTTCTTCCCGCCTCGATGGTTAAGACATATATGTCGTAACGCCTCCCATGCCAATAAATCCGTCTGAGCTGTTGCTGGGGACAGGTTGTCGTTCCATGGCGGTAATCGCGCTTCGCCGAAGCGACGACGTAGGTGGTACGAGGCGTCTGACGGGAGACGGGACGAATGGAAGTCTTCGGTCCAAGCGCTCACTGCAATTACTCCCAAGTCCTCTGCAGCAACTTGAGCGCTTTGGCGCCGCGAGACTCCGCTGTTAATGCAAATGCGCCGCGCCTGCCACCTCGCGGCGAGTCGCCAGAGTAATTGACGCTTCTGTCGGGGTTTTCATGCGTTTTTTTTTTTTCATTTCTTATTTTGCTCTTTTAAGTGCTTTGGATCTAAAGAGGTGCCGGACCCCATAGAAGAAAAAGGGGCTTGTATTGTAATTACGTCTGTAAAATTATTATTATTATTATTGATTAAAATAATTCAATAGTGGGGTTTGAAACGTCGTGTCTTTAATAGTTAATAAATCAGTCTGTGAAATAAGACCGTTTTTTAATAATAAAAAGAGATCTAAACGTTTTTGATTTGAAAGTTCTAATTTATTATTTTTAATAATAATTAATTTGGATATTGATTTTTTTTGTTAATAACAGTTCTTGACTCTCCATTTGATGTAGAACCATCAAAATATTTGTGAATAAAACAACGCGTGATGAAAACATGACGTGAACGTAGAAACAGGCTGGTTAACAATAAATCGCAATACGTGAACGTGAAAATCAGAATTTATAAAAATCATTGCGATGCGAAGTCAATGCTATTTTCATAATATTGTTTAAAATAATATCACTAATATTACAGTATCACTTTTAAGTCCATTATAAACCTTCTTCAATATTTCCATCAACCATGTAAATTATTCCCTTGTTTCGGGGTGCTGAAGGTTTTACCATTTCGAATATTGAAATTTCTCTTTTATAGGGTGGTATGGGAGATTGTTTCCTTGTATTTAGGCCGTATTTGACATTCACAGTAAAGAAACGTTACGAAACATTCATCTTTCGTTTTGCTTTATACTCCATATTTTTTATTCACGCTTGTTGTTCATAACGTATTGCACCTGATATGTAAACGAAACATATTCCACATAACAAAATATCGTTTGGCTAAATGTGTTGTTAAAACCCGTTAAAAATCGATAGGGTTAATTTGCTTAATTGTGTTCATATTAGTTATTTATTTCTGTAAACTTTAAGTTAAACAATTTCTTTTAATCTCTTACTAACATGGTATTCCCTAGTCGTAAAGTATTGCCGTCAGCTTGGGAATACTAGAACCATCTCGACGTTTCACCCGATCAATTTATGCTAAGTTTGCGAAGAGAAAAAAGAATGCTTAGCCGCTGCATTCGTAACTTTTCTTCAACGACGTCACAGTCCCCTTACTATTTTGAAAGTAAAACTTTCTCGGTGATGGCTAATTTAAACAACCTTTGTTTTAGAATTTTGTCTTCCTACAAAAACAATATTTATTACAAAAATTTATTCTTTTTATTTTTAATTTTAAAAAAGCTTTCTAAAAATGTATTATTGTTACTTTCTAGTCTAAATACTTACCTCATTACTTGATAATTTCAAATCTTAATACTAGACTTCAACTTAAAACAATATAGACAAACCACCTGAATTTTTTTGCAGATAATTTAATTTTCAAGAATTATGAAGATAAATTCACATGACATTTAGAAAACAATTTTGTATACTGCCTACTAGAATTTATATCATACAGAATGTTTCGTGTCTAATGCTAGATATGTGAGGTGAGCTATTTCATTGCTAGCGAGTAATGTATTAAAACAAATTAAATTGTCTGTAAATAACTCGGGTCGTTTGTTAGATCTTATCTATATTCAGAATAGCATACGTCAAACATTATCATTAATTTAACTTGAAACATTTTATAACTGGATGGGTAAGAGAGTATTTGTACAGATCAGTACCCATTAAGGGTTACAAATACACTCTTGTAATTCAGCTTCAGTTCACATTCTTGTTGCTTGCAACCTGACAATAAGATGATTGTAAGTCAAAAAGTCTCACTATTTTATGAGAAATGTAAATTTTCTTTGTATTCAGACATTTTCTGTGTTCTCTAAAATATAATATTTTAATTCGTTATTTTCAGAATAGATTACGATAATGATTAGTCAGTAGCATTCCCATTAACTCTGTCATTTTAATTCCATTCAAGCTTTGTAACACATAAAACAAAGTTACGCTGTTTAATATATTAATTTTATTTGCAAGATTATTCTTTTTAGTATAATATTAGCAAACATTATTTTGTTTATCGTACACCAGAAATTGTTAATCGAATCACTATCGTTACATAGACATATAGTGCACATTGTGGTTTAAACTCATAACACTGTTCCTTTTGTTTTTTAACACTTTTCTTTAATAATTCGCTTGTGTTTTGACACATGGAACGGAGAAACGTAAATACAGAATTTCAATTTGTCCTTTTCCCACTGTACGCTCTCAGAGCTAATTGCAAAATGTGAAGTTGCGTTTGTAGTAAAAATGACAGTAATTGCATATCCTTTAGAATGTGTTTCAGGAACCTTGCGAATAATTGAGGTTATTGTCTTTAGTCTCCATCGTTTTTACATGTATGTATTGATGTAAACTTAAATTAAATTACAGGATTCACTAAGAACAAGTAAATTGCCCCAGTATTTGCCTTTCATTTCTTGATGCAACACTTCTTGAGAGATAATGATTGCTTGTTAAACGCAATTGCTCAAGTGCCCTGTCTCTTCACGTTGTTCCCCGCATTTTGTAATTTCACGCTCTTGTATACTTCCTCGGGGGGCTGCTCTTCACTCTTTTATTCTTTTTACTTGGATTCTTCTTTTCGTCTTCGATCGGATCTTGTACGTTTCAGAAGCTACAGGAAATTGATACGAATTTCAAAATCAGTGCGCATGAAAAGGCCCGTAAGTTTCCGTTCAAGTACCGTTTATGATATTTAAATCTCCATTGGTATGAGTTAAAAATTTAACTCATTTATGTGTTTTGGCACTATTGGTATGTAATGTTTATTAGGACCCTTAATCCATTCTTTTCATGAATACCATAAACGAAAAGTGTTTCTTTTTTTAAACTACAAAGTAATAACGCGTGAAATTTATCATGGAGGCATATAGCCTATTTTCTTGATTTGCTCATAGATTTAATAAAGTTGAATTTTCGTTTTAGTTGAGTTCTAAAACTTTCAGATCGCATCTCCTTCATACTCTCCAAAAGACCCCTAGAGAAATATATGTCCAACCACTTTACGATGGAAATACAGAACGAAGAAGTAACTCGATTACCAAAATATCAATTCTTAGTGTGCAGTGTACTGAGTAATTACTCACTAGTATAACACGACAGTCGTTGCGTTTACGATCTCTGGGTTTAGCTTATCACTTATTCTTATCTACTGCTGTTTGCGGATAAACATGAACGGAATATTCGTAATGATACACCACATGTTCTACTTTTCGATACATGTGACCTCGCAGTATGGTACGTCTTTACCCATAGATTTCTGCAAAAAAAAATTATATGCATCGCCCAAGATCTGCTTGGATTCTGAATTGAGAGAAAGATCATCTTTCCTAGGATTGAGGAAAGGATCCACTTAAGATTAATTTTGAAAGGAAGTCAGAGTTTGGAGTTAAATTTTTCTCTACAAATATATCAAATCATTGAAAAATGAACTATAATTATATACGCAAGTTACATGTTTTTCTGTACAATTTTCATTACTTTGTATTGATTACAATGGTACTTAAAGTGACCGAGAGAATTTTTTTATTCTATTAAGATAGCATAAAATATTTCACAGTTCAGCGTATCTCGAACAAAAACCATTCAATTTTTACTCACAACTTCCGAGCACCTACTCGTGGAGGAGTGTCTGCAACGTCAACAGCGAGGTGGAAAATTGTGACGGACCGGGACTCGAACCCGGGACCTACTGCTCCGGCCGCAGGTGAACTATTCACTGCACCACCCGCCTCGATTCGCAAGTCCGTACGCAACTTTCACCTGGAAGTTGGGAGTCGAGGTGGACGGTGCAGTGGTTAGCACATCTGCGGCCAGAGCAGGAGGTCCCGGGTTCCAGCCCGGATCTGTCGCAATTTTCGCCTCGTTTTTTATTGCTAAACACACATTATTTAAAAAATACTCAGCACATAGTATGGAAACCAAGAACAAAGAAAAAAACAGCTCGCAAGAATAAATTAAATATACCCACAACATGCAACTGAAAATCACATACACACACGCACTACGAATTCAGTTCTTGTTATCACGTAATCCCTTATAAACAGTAAAGGGCAAAATGAATAATCGTAATTACATTATCTAGGGCAACCGTAATATTGGTCAGAATCGAGAAAAGAAAGAAGAGACTAACCAAGCAACAAATTTTTATCCTTTCTCATATTGAAACTAAATCCTGACAACATAAACATTCGACTCTATTGCTACGGGGAGGCACCCGTGAAAATTAATGAAAATTGTTGAAATATTCAGTTTTTGCTTTTCATCACCATGAATACAGTTACACATTGTAGATTTATGTCTCGGAGTCGCATTTCAATGCCCAAACCGATAATTTTGAATGCCCATGCGCCCTGTGTGCCACACCCCCGTTTTCACACTATGAAACACTATGTGCCACACCCCCGTTTTTCCTGTATTACAATGAAATAATATTTCAATTTTACGGCGTTTTAGAAGGAATATTTGGGTAGAGTCTCCGACGAACATTTGAGCGCTCGAAATCAGTGTGGGAAACCTAATTTATTGCCACAGTGAGCACATTCCTGTCTGCAGCGTTTTTGTGTTAGGTGACGTATAATATTGTTTTTAGCGTATTCTCTATTATATTTAATGGCCTTTATTTTTATTTTGCTATGTTCAGTTTTCCTTCAGATTTTATTCAGTTTCTGTCACTTTAAGTGTAAATTATTAGTAAGTAAAGACGTTTTAGATTAGGTCATATTTTTCCAAGTTATTTTTACAGCGTACTTGTTTTGTTATTATATATATTTTATACTATTCAGAGACCAATTCAAATATGAATAGAATAAAGTCTAATATGCCTGGAAGCAAAAGACCCAGCAAAAATTCTTAAGCAGGCAAGATATATATTGAAAAGAAATTTAATTCTGCTGAACAAGATCATCAACAACAAAGTACTGTATCTTGCACCATGACTGAAGAAGGACCTCATTTATCGGAAAATTAGTTTTTGCAGCAAGTGAGAGTATTTGAAACATCCCTCGTGTTGTAATTTTTAAAATATGATCTTGGAACTTTTATAATAGTTTGATACAAGTATAAAGAATAAAACCTATTTATGAAGAGTGCGCAGACTAATTTAGTTTTCCTTCTGCGTTAGAGTAAACTTTTAATTAGTAAAAAAAATTCTTCATTTTTGTTAGTCGAAAAGTTAAATATTTTTTTTACTAAAACCCACACTGATATTAAAATTAATATAAGCGACTTCTCTTTTTGTAGGTGTAAAGAAAATGTGGTTGCAAGATGAATGTGATCTGCAAATTTTTGTAACACAAGGAACATTTTTAACAGACATTGCAAAATAACACAAAAATATTTAAAAATATACTATACATAGTGCAAAATAAATTTGAAGAAATTGTTACTTTGAATGGATTTGTTATTTTTTGGTAAAGTTTTGATATTTAAAAAAAATGAAACTGTGGGAACATCAATTTTCATTAAATCTAGACTATTATATTCAGTATTTACTTGACAAATTTTTAACCATCTCTCGCCGTACATATGAGTGAAAGTTGGCTTTTTCTTTGATCCCTTGAAACTTTTCCTGTGACTCTGATGACCTGCTGTGAATCGCTGATTGTCTCTCGAGACGAGACTGCGTGACCTTCGTCCGCTCAGTTACTCCCTCTGCATAATGTTTACCTGCTACGATCCAACAGTCCATATTGCCTCGTCATGGCTTTCGGGTCGGCGGTCGTGAACATTACGTTCACTTCATTATATATTCAAATTGTTCTTCGAATGTAGAAGAAACAGTAATTGTTCGTAGTACTTGGCTATCAGTATTTGATACTCAAGAGTTTGAAGGATTAATCTGCACCATCGTACTGAGCTCACTTTGTCTCATATTTTGAGAACTTTTTAAATGTACTGTAGTATATATTTGTCACCGTTACAAGTTGAAGTCAACGAGAAAAATATGTACATACAATAAACAGTGTGTCCAGAGGCTAGAAAAATCTGGAAGACCTTGGAAAGTTAGGGAATTCTGCAAGCCAGGGGATAGTCAGAAAAAATTTGTGCAGACAGTAAAGTAAAAAAAACACCAGGGTGTATTCTTTTTGTCTGAATAATATCTAAATTCTATAGATGTATTTATTTTCAGAATTCAAAAATAGCGGTTTTTAACAATTCAAAGAACTGAAATTAATTCAAAATTGTTTAATTACTATTTATATCTATGCTACTAAATACTTTCCAATGTCCAAATTGCTGTGACATTGTATTAGGCAATAGTTTATTCGAAAATGATTCCTGAAAATAAAATATAAATTGAGATATACTCTCTCGCTGATAAAACTTACATGGAAAAGAAATAATACATTATTCTGTGCAAAATGCACAAGATCGTTATCAGACGCATTAAAGCTGTGAAGACAAATTTGAAGACTTAGAAACAAAAGATAAAAAGCCATAAAACGTCAACATACATATCAATTTTTTACAGAACAGAACAACACAGAACGTACATAAATTTGTCCTAATAATATTTCCTTTTAATTCCTTCAAATAAACTGTGTTAGGTTGGTTTAGAACAAATGATTCTCAAGTTCATACCGTTTGAATATTATTCTTTTTGCAGTCTTGTTTTACTTTAAACGTACACAAATAAATGTTAACTTTATTACATATCCGCCAGATGAAATTGTTACTTGTTACGTGTCTTGGCTTACAACATTCATCTGTTCAGTGTTCTCCAGCAATCGACATACAGCTCATCTCTCTCTAGATGATGTACACAATTGCTGTTCGATCTAATGTGTTATTGATAATGTCCACATTATTGTTTATTACAGCTCTGAAGATGGAACAATAAAATTTTCCGAAACATTAGTAAGTACTTATCGTCGTTTTCATTCTCGCCAACTCGTGATAACCCAATTATATCATACTAATATGACTGAAAATTTGCAACGTACTAATTACTTATTTTACATTAAACAGAAATTCGGAGGGGACGTATAATTCATTAATAGTCTCATAAGGGACCCATGCTAAAAAGGTTGGGAAGCACTGGTTTGAAAAGATAAAACAGAGACAGGACAATTTCTCGAAAGCAATCGCTGTTTCATCTGGTCAGAGAATTTTTCCTCATGTGATACATCTCTTGTATGCGTCTTGAATGCGTCTTGAATGCGTCTTGTATGCGTCTTGTATGCGTCTTGTATGCGTCTTGTATGCGTCTTGTATGCGTCTTGTATGGGTCTTGTATGGGTCTTGTATGGGTCTTGTATGGGTCTTGTATGGGTCTTGTATGGGTCTTGCATGCGTCTTGCATGCGTCTTGCATGCGTCTTGCATGCGTCTTGCATGCGTCTTGCATGCGTCTTGCATGCGTCTTGTATGCGTCTTGTATGCGTCTTGTATGCGTCTTGTATGCGTCTTGTATGCGTCTTGTATGCGTCTTGTATGCGTCTTGTATGCGTCTTGTATGCGTCTTGTATGCGTCTTGTATGCGTCTTGTATGCGTCTTGTATGCGTCTTGTATGCGTCTTGTATGCGTCTTGTATGCGTCTTGTATGCGTCTTGCATGCGTCTTTCCGTGTTGAAAGTTGTACCTGAGGAGATCCATTGACGTCACTGCTGGAACATCAAGAGAAGCCCACTTCTAAGTTAGTGAGGCGACCAGTGGAGTCAAGAGAAGAGGCACGCGCGTGAACTTGCGTTCAACCACGGGCCCAGATATCTAAATCACGATAACGGCTTCTTTTATCGGATAGCAGGACGGGGCTCGCAAATTCCTTTCCTGACCTGTGCTTCCACACATTACACCGGCTTCTGCTCAGTGAAACTAACGAGTTTGTGATAGCACTTTTTTTTTAGACAAAGGAGTGTGTCAGTTCGATTTTAAACAATATCAGTACATAGAAATACAAAATCGTTATAAGAAAACTAAAATCACACAGAACAATGTAAGTATAATAGGATTTGGTAGATTTTTGCGTGTATAAACCTCTCAATGTTTACTTGCCAACGTTTCGATATAATTGATATCATCAGGGCTATCAAAATATACAAACAAAGGATATTTTAAAAAAATACATATACAGTTTACAACTATCCTTATACATCCTTACTGTAACTAACACTATAATTCATTAATAACTACTATATACCAATTCTCATGAACACTACTATATATAAATTCACATTACATACCTTGTAATCCTCGCTCCATGTACATTCATTCTACACACACACTCAACCTATCATTCACCTCATTACACCCTTTCAAACCATCTTCATACTACATACTACTATGAATCCCATTTTGAATTCGGAGGTCAAGAACAAGATGGAGGATATTAATATAAACATAGAAAAATGTAAAAAGATATTGACAACTTATCGCATCAACTGTTAATGCTGTATAGTTCTACTACTCTTCATTACCAAGAGTTTGACACATGGTAGACATTGTGCTGAATTTTCCCGTAGGATCTCTAGCGTCCCTCTATGAGAGCCAACTCCGTGGTCTAAGTAAAGCGCGTATAGTGGTCGCATTGTCGTCCCTGGACTAACGATTCCACTGCCCTTTCCTACGGATTCTGTGTTTCATATTCCGCTCACACAGAGCGGAGATGTTTTTATTGAAATCTTAAATACTTATATTGTTCGTGATCCATTTGATATAAAAATTAATTTGTAAAAAAGAATTATATTTTAGGTCAATAAGTAGTCTACCGTATTAATTATTTGCTTTTTTAATTTATGACGTGTTCTTTGCTCATGCAGGAACGCGCACAACGTCGTGTTTGATGCAATAAAATAAAATATTCTTACCCATCAGTACGCATTATAATAAGAGTTAATCGAGTGTAAAAATCACTCTGGGCAATGAAATGATTCGGAATTGACTGAATTTCTGTTGTTCCTTTTGGTTAGAACTGATCTTGGGTGTCAGGAAAAGAACATCAGAGTACCCTAAGAGACTGTTACTCGAGATCTGGCGTTAATCCAAGGAAGTCGTATGTTACGATCTGGCTGACTGAGTTTGGAAATTTATCTTTCGATGAAGAAAAAGTTTCCAATACGATTTGGACTTACTGGGATTCTTGCCAACCTTAGATATTTTCTGATGTCTTGGTCTCGAAGGTGATATCACACATCGTTTGAAAGTTTTTCTCACCATCTTATTTCTATATAAATTGACGTGATTGGATGTCTTCATTAGAGTAGATTTTGTGTTTAAAAGAATACATAAAATTTAATCTATTAGAAGTTTAACTTTCTGTTGCGTTTTCTTTAGTCAAATGAACAATAATAATAATAATAATTACAAAGTGCCTTTATTACGTGGCGAGGCTTCGGCCATCTGGTTCGATTTTCCACTTAACCACTATTTGTAATACTTACAATACATACAGCATACATATATACAATAATATAAAATAATAAAACATTCATACAATATAAAACATACATACATGAATTACAATAACAACTCGAGGATAAATTTTACTATACTCTGGGGCAGCAATCAAGGGATCATCCCGACATTTACCTTAGGCAATCGAGGAAAACCCAGAAAAACCTGTCTTAGGATGACGACTTAGTACCGAACATGGAAAACGCAAAAACCTAAAAATTAAATTAAACTCTAAATTAAACAATTATACATATCGCAAAAAATATAAGAGAAGTTACAAAAGAAAATTTACCCAACAATAGATAAGGAAAAATGCACGAGAAACGTTACAGAAAAAATATATAATGTTTAATATATTAGAATTACAATTTAGTATAGCTATGCAATCCATTTTAAGTTCTGTGAGAATGCCGTTTTTCTCACAAAACATTAAAGGGGTGTAAAAGGGGACAATCTTCTGAGTCATCAAATTGAGCCATGATTTTCAGTTTAAAAATTAAAATTACTTATTATTATATTACAAATAAGAATATTTATCAGTGTTCCGAATAATCTGTGGTTATGGAGCATTTCCTAAAACATGTATATTATACACACGAGTTCATTCTTTTTTATGTTCGAAATTAATGGCCAACCATAAGCACATATTAATTGTTGTGGAATTCTTACTCTCCGCTCCTATGTTTTCTTTTGTTTGTGAATAAATATTAGAAGTGAAGTATGAAATATGTGAGAAATGTAGAGCATTGTTTTGTGGAAACGATCTCTCCAATCTGTGAAACCCACTTAAGCTGCGAGTTTCTCCCTCGCTGAAATAAATAATTATAAACTTACGACCTTTATGGGCTTTGAATAATATTTATATTTTCTGTTACGAGCTTGGATTATAGTCGTCTTAAGGTGATCAAGTAATAACAAATTATAACAATAAACATAACAACAGGACAAATGAGCATGATATAAACAGACATATAAACACAAAAAATATGTTTACGAACAAACAAACACACACATGTTATAATGTTGTATTGAGTAAACCAGATAGCTTTTCAGTATCTGTGCTTAAATTCAAAATCCCGTGTGAATTCTCCATAAATATAATTTCTGATATACAACGTTTGTAATAGTTATATTAATTTTGGACAAAGAAGTTATTTTCCCAATCTATCGAGTGATCATTATTAATGCAATGTGAGTTACTACAATTTGTTCTACTGATTTTAAATTTCGTTTTTGCATTGGCGTGTTTACATACTAAATTAGTGTCATCAGCAAAAAGAATCATTTTGCAATCTGATGAGGAGGATGACATGTCGTTCACATACAATAAAAACAGTATAGGGCCGAGAATTGAACCTTGGGGTACTCCGCAAGTAAGTGGCTTAGTTTATGAAAGACTACGCNTAATTTCCAATATTAAGTTTGTTTCCTTTCTTGTGTAAAGGTTTCACTTTAGCTCTCTTAAATATGTTGGGAAACACCCCTTCCGATAAGGAACTATTAAATATATTTACGAGTGGATTTAATATAGCGTGGGACGAAGATTTAACAATAAACTCAGGTATATCATCTATGCCTCGTGAAAATTTGTTTTTTAAGGAGCTGATGATTCCCATGACTTCACTGGCGTTAGTTTCGGAAGTGAACATAGAATTGGGTATGTGGGTGGTAATAATTGGAGGACATTGATTTGGATATATTGAGTTCGTTATTTTACCAACTTCTGAGAAGTGAGAATTAAACAAACTTGCGATGTCCTGAGGATTTGACACGATCTTGCCATCGTTTAGTAAAGAAACATTTTCTTCGCGATTTTCAGAAGTTGACGTGTAATTGTTAACAATATTCCACATGGCTTTCATCCGGTTGTTCGATTTTAGTATATGCCTGTCGTTTTCCATAACTTTAGCTGCATAGACTACTTTTCGGAGAATAGTCTTATATTTACGAAAATAATTATGGAATTCGGGTGGCTGGTTATAGCGTTTTGAAAGATAATATAAACGGCGTTTGTTTTTTGAAGAAATTCTTATCCCTAGGGTGATCCATCTATTGTATTTTTTTGTGTTAATTAACTTGCGTTTTATGGGAAAACTAGAGTTGTAATGTTTTAGGAATGTTGAGATAAATACATTGAATTTGTCGTCGGTGTTTTGGCAATTGTAAACATCTTTCCATGTTTCTTCACGCAAATAATTTACGAATATGGATTTATTTATGTCATTAAACTCTCTTGTAAATTTGTAAAGGATTTTAAGCGGTTTTAGTTTATTATTAATAGTCAATACTTGAGCAAGGTGATCACTGTATCCGGCGATAAACACTTCAGAGAGATACGAGATTCCATTGTTGACTATAATTTGATCTAGCAATGTTTGAGATGAGCCGGAGAGGCGAGTGGGGTCATTTATCGTAGTAATAAGGTTGAAGGAGTCGATAAGATTCTTGAATCGATTAACTGGTGAATGTGCAGAGTCGGATGTACTCAAGAAATCGATATTGAAATCACCACATATAACGATAGATTTAGTAGATTTATGTGCGATATGTTCTAAAACATTTTCGAAGTTCCGAAAAAATATGTCAAGATCTGATTGAGGAGGTCTATAAATACACAAAACAACAATACCGGTGTCGGTCAGTTTAACTGCAGAAATTTCGAACACACTATCTACGCAGAAGTTCTTGTAGCCTGTCAGTGGAGAAGATAAAATATCATTTGTTCTACTGATTTTAAATTTCGTTTTTGCTCCTGGATTCTAGTTTTTAAATATTGTGATTCAAAGTCTCTAAAAGATCGTAATTTTTTAATTATTTATTTCATTAGATTCTATAATGGACATTAATTAATAATAGAATTTCTCCCTCGATGCTGAGATCAGCAATATCAGTTCGAGGCTACGACCAACGTCTCGGTGGAGCACAGAGCTGAATTGCGGCTACAACTCATTGTCGATGCTGGACCCGTGTTGGGTTTCATTTCAGGAATGGGGGAAGGCGACAATGGGATTAGCAATAGCGACGATTGGGAATCTAATGGTCAATTTTCATTTACATGACATTTTTTGCATATTTCCACTAAGTACGATTTAAAAAATGAAATAAATCAAAGGATAGACAATTGGTGACTACTCCATCAGGGTTGATGTAATTTTTTTTTATTATTCTCGGTTTTAGTCAATTAAAAAAATTTTAAGGAAAGATAAAAAATTCATTTTATCTCCCCCCCACGCTCCCCCAAACATCACTACTGAGGATTCATAGAAGGAACATGGAGATCAGCATCAAATATTAATGCACTTCTACTTTTGTATTAATTATGGTCATATGGATTACAATTCTTGCTAAAATCCATGATATATGATGGTAGTCTCATCTACAATACTGAACCTAGCCATCTATCCCGACCTTGTTCTCTGGAATGAAACTTTAGATTTACTTAATCGCCAATACATTTTAGCATAAAAACTGCGTTATAAAAATGAATGTTAAATTTGTATATCATGTATTGATGAGTCAAAAACTTTCGGTCAGGTGAAATTCGCGACGAACCGGGAATCGAACCCGAGACATCTGCATTGATCGCAGGGGTGTTGACCACTACTCCACCATTTCCCGGCTCGTCGTCATCTCCACCTGACCGAAAGTTATCACATATCTTGTCAACATGTAGGGAACACAGAAGTCAAAAACGACTCTCAAGTTCCCATTTATTAATAAAAGTGTCCAGTGATGCATAAATTTGTCAAAGCAGCAGTTACAAACTGCGTATTACCACACGGAGGACAAAAAATAAGTTGACTTTCCGGAAGCAAGCAAGGGACCATCCCATCAATTCCCATCAAGGGACCTCATAATATCAACAGAAAACTAACAAATTTGTATTTAATAAAACAAAAATGTTATTTCATAAGTTCCCCCAGGCGACTTACATCTAGTAAGTACGTGTTTGGCGAACACGGGGCCCCGATCTGAGTCTCGCATTACTTCCACTTACTTGTGCCATGCTCCTTCCTTTCTCTTTCCTGACCTTCCTTGGTCACCTCTTGTTATTTTCGATCCCGACGCTATTAGGGCTAGGGTATCTTTCATTTTCCTCATTCCTCTTCTTTTTTTAAAATGTTTTTAGTAAAGTCTTGAGATATGTTGGAATTTGTGTTTTGAGTTGTAATTCAGGAGGGTTTTTAGTGGGATGGCTGAGTCATTCGGCGAGTCCCACACGCGGGGAGAGTCATGTTGGCGCTCCCTAGTGCGTAACTGCATTTTCCCTACCTGTACAAGTTTTAAGGGCTCTAATGACCTCGATGTTGACGAGCCCTAAAACCCCACAAAAAAAAAAATTAAAAAAATTCATAAGTACGTATCAATCATCATCAAATCACATGACCAAACTATAAAGGCATGTAATGTGATAAGCACACTAGACATTTGCTTATTGATAAAACGAAGATTTCTTATTACATGTAAATGTATTTATTTATTATTTACCCATGTGTTTATTATTTGAAAACAAAGAATACTATTCATGTTCGTTGTTTCATTTGCTTTGGGTGTATTTATAACCTCTGACGATGCCGACTACTTTTGGGAAATGAGGAAGAGATGATTTACCCTCATTGAACTGAGAAATGTGGTTGTTGCTTGTTCTGGCCCAGGTTTTGCTCCGGTTTTCCTTCGGGTAGAGGCGTATTTCTTATACAGGTTCTCTAGGCTTTGTCTAGGGGCATGTTTATTGTAACAACAAATCGTGAATTTAGTGTTAATTCAATTCTTATGATTATTAAACACTATATTCAGAATAATCTATAGTTTAATAATAATTTGCACATGTAAATTTTGTGTGTGTTAAGTTACAAGCATGTTGACATTCTATTAGTATTATAACTCGTAGCTAACTTTGCATCTTATCTAGGAATTTTTGCTGAAATTTTAGAATTCGCCTGTGCCTTAGGGCCGTTGATCGGAATTGATGGAATACGTCCCTTGCTTGCTTCCGGAGAGTAAATTAGTTTGTCGTCGTCCACGTGGTCATACGCAGTTTGTACTGTTTTTTGACAATAAATTTATTATTATTATCGAGATGTATGAGTGGCTACCCACATCCCATTCAAATGTGTAGGAACGCAGAAGACTGGAAAAATAAAAATGTGATGAAAACATTGAATTCAACGTTTATTTTATATTAAAAAATGTCAGATGTATGCGATCTGACGGGAGTCAAGAGTAATGTATTAAAAGATTTCTAAGGATGCGTTCGAATTATTCACATTAAAGAACCATGTTTATATAACTGACAGAATGAGTCGTTAGCGGAGTAAAGCTTCTACTCCTTGATCGCAGAGCTCAGACAGCGCCATCTAGATGGCAAAGCCTTACAACTGACACAAGAAAGTTCTGTGGCGTTGGTCCAGCTTCATGGGATGAAAAACAATCGCTAGCCATTACTATCTTAATTGACTTCTATAGCGACGATGATCAACGATGAAACATTTTCTCCATCCACAAATAGTGATATATAATAAACTATCTTATAATGGACTGTTCACAATACTTATTAGGTCGTTTAATATAAATAATTATTCTAAATTAAAAGATGGAGGTGAATCGTACAATTTTCTTAGTACATTTTTGTCGTTTGTGCGTCCGGAAATGATCAGCCGAACCCGAAAACTGAGGCAATAATTTCAATACCAATCAGTGGGATTCATATTCTATCTAGACAGTACCAAGTGCATACCAAAAAACATTTTATAGAGAATAAATATAGCATTTAATATTAAAAACATTAAATTAATGCGTCCCTCCATACGGACCTTGGCTTCAGAGTCGGTGGACGTATGTCACACAAGAAAGTTCGCGCTGTCGCTGCCACCGCTTTAAGATCTACCTCAGATGGAACAAGCCATTATCGTTAGTCTTGTTGGTAGATCATTAATTGGTTCTCGAAAAATAAGCCGCGAGATCACGAGAAGTAGATGAAAACCGTAACTCATGATAACCGATGTCAAAGGAAACGTGATATTACTGTGCCAAATACAGTTTTTGATGTGTGAATCTTCTATATATTTTATTTGCCATTTAGGTTTCTCACAAGTGAAACGTTGCCCCGTGTCATTTAAAACATACTTTACATTTTAAAAATACCTTTGAATATTTTGTGAGAATTAAGCGAAGGATAGTAGTATAAAAATCAAATGCTTTTAAATACCTTGTATACTTAATTCTACCTATTAGTCGTTCGTTAAATTAATTTTTTTTAAATGAAACTATACAAAATTAATGGAATTGATCGGAATTGATAGGATGGTCACTCGCTTGCTTCCGGAGAGTTAATTAGTTTATTGTTATCCACGTGGTCATGCGCAGTTTGTACTGCTTTTTTGACAATAAATTTATTATTATTGTTGTTGTTGTTTTTATTATTCGTAATAGTTGTCATTTTGTTTGTACTAAATCATGCACAGTCATGCTACCGTCATTCTAACCCGGGTTTCTCTCCCGTTTTGGGTTCTTTGATTGGAACTCTGATTTGTCCTTTGCTCCCTTCTAAAGAGTTAACTGACTAATTATTCTCCATGTGGCCCTACTGTCCTTTTTAGCAATTAATTATTAATGAAGACCTCGCTTTTCCAATGCGTACGAATGTTTGTTTAGCCGAATTTGAACGTTGTGTATTTATCATACGCATAAATTGATGTTTGCATTCGGGTATAGGAACGTAAATAATTATAAAAATCTCAAATTTTTCTACAGAAGAATAGTTTATCTTATATAAGAAAGTAAGTATTTGTTTTTAAATATTTATTATATAATAAATGTGAAGTTCAACTATCTGTTTAAAAAATTTCTTTGACAAAGAAGATAAAGTAAACGTGATGAAATTTGGCAGAGTTAAAAAAAATTCCGAGTTTCACAGGCAACGCTCCGAAGTCATAGATTTACCATTTACTTCCTTGTTAACTTTTATTGTAATTCTATAAAAAAAGGAGAGAGAAATTAATAATCTATGCATATAAACGTCTTTGACAACCGAGGCGTATGTTGTCGTGAAGGAATCCTTACAACCCTTCTCACACTCGTGGTATGTAACGCTGGACGGAGAGTGACAAGAAGTAATCTCTTCATAGAGCCGCAAATTGCAGGTATTGTTTTATGGATGCAATTACTTAACAGTAGCAAATATATAAATTTGCAAAAAGTTGCACTATGAAATATATAAACAAAAAGCCAAGAATAAATAAAGTGAAAGGTTCCTGCATATTTAAAATGTGATTTGGGAAGATTTTTTTGACAAAGAAACCGCAACAAAATTCACGTAAATAAGGCTGGCAGTATTTAATAAAATTGTGCATTGACAAGAAACTTTCTATATTGATCGTGTGACGTAGGGAACTAAAAATAACCCGTTGGTTGATAGGAGAAGATGAATGGAGCCAAAATGTCGCCAGACGATAATCCAACGGAGATGAAGGATAAAGTTTGAGCAGAAATTTGGCTAAAGTTCTGTCTTCACCCACGAGGATGAATAGGGAATCTAATCCATTAAGATATACGAGCGATAATTCTGGAGGAACAACTAAAATCCGAAGCTCAAACTGATCATTGCCCCGTTCGGATTTTGAAGTTGAAGTAATCAAATGAAAGATAGAATTTTCAAAGATACGAAAACTATTTCTTTTTGCTACGTTCATTCAGGAATATTTTTTCGAATGCAGTAGAGTTACGAACCATTACCCCAATAAACTGAATTAAGTAAATTCGCGCATGGTGTGTAAAGAGAGAAGAGTAAACAATTAAAGGAGTCACACGTTAACTTAATTAATCCTCAATTCTCACTAGCTTCACTCGACGAGTAAATAACTTCAAATAAATTTAATTCATCGTTTGAATCTCAACTCATAAAATATAAGTTAAAATATCCATTATTATTTACAAGTGTGAATTTATTACATATGTTTTGTGATTCTTCATTTCATATCATCAAATCGTCGATGGAAGTGTAAATTTCCACCAATATGAATAATTTACACAAAAAGCTCAAATTGTGGTTATTAATTTATAAAAACATACAGAATCCTAGTTGAAAGAGAAGCAATGAAATATATTTCATTGTTTTATTATTATTATTATTGTTGTTGTTGTGTGTACTTATCAGAGCAACGAGATGTATCTTCAACAACCTACAACACCGTCCCGATTCACACGAACATAGGTAGGAAAAGTTGAACCTATTTCTTCTTTATTTCGTAACATGTCTGCTTGGCGTGAAGGTATAACGTTATCAATAAATCTGAACAAATAGCACATTGCGGTAAAAGGACCGAGAAGAGCGCCGAAAGGCGAGATGACGATCGATAAAGGCGATACATTTACACGGGCGTACTTCATTGAAGCAAAGGGAACGAAGGGCCGCGAGAAAGTTCCCGGAGAAGATGAAGTGCGGACGAAAGCAAGTCGTTGGGCGCCATCTCGGGGAGGTGGTCGATGCGAGCGCCGTGGCAGGGAGGGTGGGAAGCGGGTGAATTAACGGCGTCTGACGTAGAAAAGATCCCAGCATGCTTCACAATGGATCGGGTGAGAGCACAAGAGGACAAAACTAGGAAAATATTACAGAATAATTTATAATGAAGTATTTCATATACGAATATAAAAAATACAGTAATTAATTGTAAATTAGTATTATGTTTATGTAAGTAGGGTTAGTTAAAACAAACGCGAAATACATCAATGATGTAAGTAGAATAAATATTACTGATTGGCTTGAAATAGATTTTAAAAAATTGTTACGAAAGTTGTAAAACAAGTATTACAAGTGAGAATTACCTTGCTCAAAGTAATAATAAAAATTTTTCAAATAGCCTTTTTGATCTCTGAAATTTATTCACGTTTAAATATAACTTTTCACGTACTTGCAAATTAGCAGCTAATTATTGTTGTGTGAGTGTGTTTTGGTATTACTTACTCGGTGCATTGTTGTTGTTCAAGTAGGGTAACCAGTTGCTGGTCTGATTTTTTAAACATTTTGTAAAAAATAATGTTATAAATTACGTATTAAATATAAATAAACTCTCATTCGAATAAAGAAAGGTGTTTTTTCTTCTATTACACGCTGCTACTGTCCTCATTGGATATTCACATAAGTTTTTGTTCGCTAGAGACAAATGAATAATTAAAATAGCATACTCCCTTCTCTAGAGCAATTGAAACAATGGTTACAAGTTGGAAGAAGATCCATGAAATTATATATATTTTTAGGATATATCCGCAAAGATTGGGGAAGTATGCGAGAAAGGTGAGGAAATAGTCTCATGTAATCTGGGTTGCAAACCATATGGGGCAGAGAAAGAGAGCAGAATTCTTAAGAACTTTGATAAGCGTTTAATAAATGGTAGAAAAAGATTTGACTTCTTTCATCAATATGTAATAGAGATAGGGACAATAAGTGATGAATATTTCTGAATAGAATATTTATGGTGCAGAAGAGTATTAGGGTTTAAAATGTGTTTAAAAAAACGTGACGTTTGTAGATGAGTAAAACTTTTTGGCGATAATTGATAAAAAATGTATAAATTTATACATGGGATAAACGTGCAAACTTCAAATAACCATGCATATGAGAAAATAAATAAAATTTATCGTCAAAAAGGCAGTTACATTTATGACCGTGTGGAGGACAATAAACTAATGTACTCCCCGGAAGCAAGCAAGGAACCATCCCATCAATTCCGATCGAGGGATTGGAAATTCAGCACTTGACTCCTATGATAAGAATACAAATTGATTTTTTTGTTTTATTAAATAGAACTTTCTTGGCATTCTGTTGATATTATAACAAGTTAGTAATATTATGGAACTATAGATTATTCGGAAGATGTATTTGTAAATTGTAACTATTAAAATAACTCTAAATTCAAGATCAACTATTACTATGGACAGTCGTCCCCATGCTAGAGTCAAGAGAACCTGTATTCATATATTGTTGTATTTGTAAATGGGAAATGTAGCTTAGTGCGATTGAAGCGATAGGAAGGAGTTGGGTGGTAGGTCATTGTTAGTAGGTGGGTCGGTTAGCTGGAGGGGTAGTAGAAATTGTTAGAGTTATTGATACTAGGAGGAGCTGAATAGAGGAAGGAAGGATTGCTTTTCAGTAGGGAACTGGGGCATTCATGTGAAAAGCTACAAATTTTCTGGCCCCATCGGGAAGAGAACCCGGGATGACTTGGGGGCGATCGTTCGCTGGGGCACCTGTATATAAACCCTCCTCTACCCGAAAGAAAACCAGAGAAAACCCTAGACAGGGATGGTATCGGAAAACCCCGGGTCAGGGATATAAAATCATTTCTCTTCATATTTCTTTTTTGTTCTTCAACGTAGAAATGATAATTTTCCAGCATTCGTTTTTACTGATTCTGTGTCGACATGTCCCACTGCACCCTTAGCATCTCCGTGCCCGTCTGTCCTTCGTGGATGAGTCGGTACGTTTCCCGTATTCTCTTCCGCGGAATGGTGACCCAGCAAAACCCAGCGACGCATCGTCTGCCACAGGAATAATGTCCCGTGACATTTGCAAAGGGTTGACCGAAGTGGTAACCATATCTCTTCTTTTAGAGACAGAGCTTTCGCGAGTTGCTCTCATCCAACTATCCCTTTCGAAACTCTACTACCTAAAATTAATTTATCTTATCGTGATGACGTAATTTGTTAAATTTCTACTGATGTAAAACAGAAAACGTTACCCTTAATCAGGAATATTCCCGCAAAAAAATAGAAATTATTCACAAAATATACAGGATCACAGGGATTTACATTTGATTTTTTTTTATATCAGGCGTATTTTGTTTGGTCCTTCGCGAATATGATTTAAAATATATTTTGAAATTCTAATATTTATTATTGTTTTCTTGTTTTACACGGTTAGAAAGCGACCCAGGAGTTTAAAGTTTTTATTATTATCACGAGTTTTTCTTCTGTTAATTCTGAACACAATTTTTCGTAAACTTCTTAATCCCAATATTTTGTAACTGCTTGACGACGTCTGTATTGAAAGTGTTCTTTCTCCGGGAAAGTCCCGAATATAAAAGAACTACGTCCTATGAAGATGCTCGAATGGAAACGAGAAAAAGTCCTATCCAGCGGAGCTCAGTTCTGTTCTGAGACCCCCATTGTTCTTCATTAAGCGTTCATTTGCGCTGAAACTGTGTGGTTCTTGTATGAAACCGTTTTCAATTGCGGAGGACACTAAATCATCCGCGATTGAATTAATAGAAGTGCGTGTTATTCGTAAGTTCATTGTGAAAAACTACGAAAAAAGGTACAAAGAAATACAGTAATGCTAATATTTTTTACTCGTCTTTGAAGTAACTAAGAAATAAATTATTGTCGAGAAAAGTTGCAAATTCCATATGACTGCGTGGGTGACACTCAATTAATTTACTCCCCAGGGATATGTCAAGAATACTGATCCTAGGGCTGAAATGTGAAATGTAACATTTCTGCGTCGCTAGGCGAAAAATGTGAATATTGAAATTAATTTTCTTAGCCTCACCGACCATATATTTAAATATGACACAACCCTTCATAAATTAAGAACAAAGATTGGTATCCGCTTTTTACGATACCTACATGATATTAACAAATTTTAATTTTAATAGATAATAAAGGAGCAGTTACTTAAAAAATGCGCACTATATTCTTTAATACATTCGTAAAACATCGCTAAAAATTGTAAAAATTAGAATCACATAAAATTAGAGATGAATAATAATTCAATGACGGTGCACCCGAGTCTAGTGGTCTTCAGTTAAATATTGATTTTTAAAATCTTTTATCTTAGTATGATGTTTCGGTGATATGACCTCTTCCACCATTACCTATATGTCTTTAATAACTTTGATAAACTTGTTTGAGAAAGAAGTAAAAATAGAAATCTCTTAGATTGCGGTGAACCTCACCGCCAGGTAACAGATTAATTATGTTACGTTGAATGAGGATGGAAGACTGGCCCGGGAGGCGAACGGGATGGCGCAGTCGGTAAGCACATGAGCGCGCTGAGCTGAATGTCCCGGGTTCGAACCCCGGTCCCGTCTCCCATTTTCATTCGACGTAACATAATTAAGGAAGTAAAAGTGTTTTGCATTCTGATTTAGAATTGTTGCATTTAATATTATTATTGTTCCATATGTTCCTGTTTTCGCAACTTGTTGTTGGATTCAGGTTGGGTGCTGGGTGTAGCAAGCATTCTCACCTCAAGCGATATCACTGTTTAAAAAACCTTCTGTCACGTGTTGAGGATGGCTGCTTTTTGAAATGTTTTATAAATGTATTATGGGAGTTGATGACTATTAATGTTCAGATGTCGGTTATGAGGATGACTCCAGTTGTGGACAGCACTACGGGAACTCACACTCCATAAGCAAAAAAAGAAATTTTTTTTTCAAAAATTAATAATTTTGAATTTTATCGTTGTAAGTAGTATGTACGTTGTGAGTATTGTTTACTATAAGATGTATGGTCTGTGTGATTTTCTTGAGTTTTTCTATTAGAATTATGTCTGGTCTGTTGTGATGGATTGTCCTATCAAAATAAATTTTGTACCTGCTGTTCTCTGAAATGTGTTTAGGTAAGTACTTGTAGTTCGGGACAGTGTCTTCTGTTAGTCCATACTTCCCGCAGAGTTTCTAATGGATAATATTAGCTACCTGATTGTGTTTGCAGGTGTAATCTGTCTGTGCTTATAGAGTGCATCCTCCTGTGATGTGCTATATAGTTTCTGGTTTAATTTTGCATCTCCTACATTTAGCATCTGCTATTTATGTCTCTTGCTATATAATTTTTTTGTGCTAATTACTTGGACTTGAATTGCCAAGAGAAATCCCTCCGTTTCCGAGTGTAGATTCCCTTTTGTAAACCAGACGTTCCACGCAACTTTGTCGACATTGTATCTGTAAATGAGAAATGTAGCGTGCTATTGAAGCTTATCTACATGGAGAGATAGGGGTTGGGTTAGCTGGGTTTACCAACAACTTGACCCACGTGGAGGGGTTAGTATGAGTGCATAGTAATAGTTAAGAGTTATTGATACTAGGAGGAAGAGGATACAGGAAGGAGGGACCGCTTTTCAGTAGTCACTGGTATATGAACTGGGACATTCATGTGAATAGCTACAAATTTTTCTTGCCCACCGGGAATTGAACCCGGGATAACTTAATGAAGAGCAAGATCGCTACCCCCTGAGCCACCAGAGGGGCCTTTGCCGACGTGAGTCTCATCTAGATTGAGGACGTCTACCAAGAAGTGGTTTAGATTCCCATTGGCTAATATTAATATTATCATTATTATTAATGTTATCATTATTAGTATCATTACCAATATTAATATTAATATTACTAATTATACTTCTAGGATAAACTCGAAACTTTTCATTCGACTTAATCTTTCGACATCGCTTTAGTGCGAATGAACTGTCGTGCGTGACGTAGGCCACCTGACAGTTGACGATCATACTCTTGTCTTCTGTTTCAGCGGCGGCGGCGACACGATGCGGGCGGCGGGGGTGGAAGCGGAGGCGGGGGCGGAGCGGCCCACCCCTCGATCGGAGGCGCTCTTCAACCCGCAGCTGGTAAGCGAATGCTCACTCTCACATTGCTATTCATCACTGGCCGGATGCGAACTAGAAGTTTAAACTGAAGAAGATTTATACTACACGTTAATTTTTTTTTTCGAAACAGCATCGAGTTTTCGGGCACCTGTAAGATAAGTCTCTAAATTGTTCTCGGGTGCTCATTAGTTTACTATTCTGCTTTAAAAAATGATCTAATTTAGTCATAAATAACCATTACTAGCGATTTAATCGCACGAGAAATTGAATGAAACTTTCCTCCTGTATGTTAATAGGAGCGTTTTCTTTTATGTAGTAGGTTTATTTTATTTACCTGAATAAGATGGCGGACAATTTCTGAAAGGGAATTGTGAAAGAACATCGCGGACACGCCTTTTAAAATATTTCATTTGAGTGATTTGCTCTGTCCGGAAAAGGAACTCATTTTCTGGGACATTTGCGTTACTTCTCTATATGAAGAAATTGAATACGTTCTAGTGTTTTTGAAATCTGAGTAAAAACTAACGCAAAAAAAGGTACCAAGCACCCTAAATTAACCCTAAAATGGGAGGATATGTATATATTATTCTTATTCTTAAATAATTGATTTATTAATTTAGTTTGCTTTACTCTTGATTCAGTTTTCAAAAATACGAGAATATCTGCAATATATTTGTGAAGAACGTACTTTTTCATCAGAGATACTCAATTGTGAGTGATTGGAGGCGGAGCGAACATGAGTGATACGCGGATAATTTGGGTCCATTTCTCAGGTAGCCTGAGACAGCGCTCTTCCAAAAACTGAGAACTGATACTGGCCGAACCCTTCTACCTAAACTCGCCCACCGTCGCCCTTTACTGTAAATTGGTCTCTTCCCAGAAATTACACAAAATTTGATGAATGTAATAAAACTAATTATATGAAGTTGCGAAGGTTTCCGCGTCCGGAGTCAATGGGATTTAAGCCGACCTGGTGTACCGGTCGAAAAATTTTAAACTGGCGTTTCAGTATTGCTCTATAGAAGACCATAACACGACGGTCGAAACGATTTTTAGATATTTAGACTCGGTGTCACCTTACAGCTTAATTTCCATCTCATAAAGTCTCCCACAGTACATTCTATTTCTATTAATAAAGTATCGTAGTTATTATACATAGCTTTTCAATGTTTACTTACGGCCAGAAAATAACTCAGTGTTCACTTTGGTACACAACTTTACGAAATGTTAATAAGCAACAATTCCAACAGATATTTCAAACTCCGCAGACAAAGCTTCTCAAAGTGTATGTCAGGTATTTTCCTACACAATTCAACGGCCATTTCTTATTCCGGGTGAATACTACCATTGCCATTGTTTAAACACATTTCATTAAAAGTGAAACTCGTAAATAAGAGAGGCAGTAGATTTCGCAGTCCAGACATCTCGCTTTGTGTTGTTCTTTTATTTAACCCTCGTTTCATTAGTCATTTATCTCCAAGGTAGATCTCGTTTGTTCTCCGAACTCTGTTTGAGAGGAACTGTTAAACCCTAGGGAGAACAATTCTTTTAAAATACGGACAACTCTTCGCTGCAAACATTTTCTTTTACGCGCGCGACGATACTTTAACTCGTAAATCATTTTAAAATACTTGGGCGATACGACCAAATAAATATTTCACTCGAAATTACTTCCACGGATGTGAGCGAAGATGGATAAATGGAAAATATTACATACAGTACCCGAAATGGGCGTAAGATCGATTCGACTTTGGAACCTTCTCGTTATACTCCCTGACTTCAGAGTGTGAGAAAGAGATGTGGGTCGAATGTCCACTTGATCCCTGACTTCGCTGTGTGATAATATTGGTATAGTACCAGAAACTACTGTATGACATTTTCTAGATGTCGTGCGAGTAGAAGGAACGAGAACGGTTAGATATGGCTTTCAAAAATCGTGCCGATGTTAAGTACATGTAAAAAATTGATATAGTGGATAGTTACAAATATTTGAGGGGTACTAGATTTATGCAATATATTGAAACAATTTTAATGAAAGTGATATTCTCACGTGACCAATCGTTCTTTTAGTCGCATGCCATCTGGCGGTTGTAAGAAGAACAGTGCCAAATAATCACGACCAAGATGGGTGTTCGGCTCACCTCCTTCTTCTTTCTCCCTGACCTTCTTGCGGTTCTCCGTCAAAGGAAGCAAAGAAGGCAGCGCGTTCAACTGTCGACAGCATCCGGTGGTTCACTCACGAGTGGATCCGATCGCGAGGAGCTAACGACTCATGTCACTCCGTTGAATCGATTCTTCAACAAACTGACTTCTCAGGGGTGCCAACATCTCGGTATTTGGGAATTGTAAGTTCCAGGTTGAGAGAAGCTCTATAATTGCAGTACATCCATGTATTGCAGCAAGTGTATGTAAAAAATGAATTGACGAAATAAGCGACGTGATTGAACAATTATTTCTTCGCAAAATATAATAGAAACACACAGAAAAATGTAAAAAGTATACAACGATAAATATGAATAAATGTATCATTTTTCTTTTATTGTTATTAATACTACTATGTATGTATATTATTATTATTAATGATCTTCAACAAAAGGTTCTTTTACAACTCTCACTGTATGTATTTCCTAAAGATTGATCTCATTTAAGTTGAACAAAATTCCAACGGGTTCCAATTCCATTTGTAGGTAAACGAGCCACGTCTACTGTTCGCTACAGAAGTGAAGTTCGCCGTCTGCGGTTTTCAACGTGAAGTTTGCGTTGCGAGCAGATTCCGAACACTTCGTGGAAAGCGAAGCTTCGTCAAACTGGATGCAACCAACTCTCCGTGAGGTTCACTTGCACTCTTCGAACCAGGAATCGAGGTGATGAAGGTGGGAAATAGACCACTTAAAAAAAAGAAATCAAACGACTAGTTGATTCTGCACGACATTACTTCACTCGTGTCGGGTTTAGAATTTGGTGCGTAAATATTCATATTTGAGTATTCATTGATATGTGTTAAAAATCGTCATCGTATTCAATTATCAAACCAATCTTCAATTAAACCAAACAACGACAATAATAATAATAATAATAAAGCAAAAAAAATACGAGGATCTCTCAATTAAGGTCAAAAATAGATGGAAGCCAGAAAAGGTTGGGATTATCCCCTTCGTGATATCTGTCGAAGGTATTTTATCGAAGAGCATTAAGAAGAATTTGGAAGATTTAGGAATAAAGAGTACTATCATGAAGGTCACGCAGAAAGCTGTCCTCCAGCAGACTTGTCACATCGTCCGAAAGTTTTTGAAGTAATTAATAACATCGTACAGACCAGGATGAATTTCTTTTCTGTATCGATAAAACCGAATCCCAATATAATCTATGGGGTTGTTGAATGTTTCCAGTTTCTACTGAGAAAGGATCAATAAAGATAATAATAATAATAATAATAATAATAATAATAATAATAATAATAATAATAATAATAATAATAATAATAATAAATTTACTGTCAGAAAATCATTACAACTCCGTATAACCATGTGGAGGACAATTAATTTACTCTCCGGATCCATCAATTTAGATCAAGGGCCCTAAGGCAGAGGTGAAAAACATGATAAACAAATCCAAGAACCTGAACATAGAAAGAGGCTAGGCAACTATAGATTCCAGTCCAACCAAGAAAATGAAGAAAGACTTTGAAATACGTTCGTTCAGAATATAAACAATACCAACTTAATTTTTAATGGTATATGAAAATAACATTATCTTGCTCGTGATAACTTTCGGCCAAGTGAAAATGGCGACCAGCCGGGACTCGAACCCGGGTCCCTTGCTTTGATCGCAAGGGTGTTAACCGCTACACCACCGGTTCGCCTTCCACAACTATACAACCATTTAGGTCTGTACACCATTTAGACCATGTAGGTCTGGGTGGAAATGGTGTACAGTTGTGGAAGGTGAACCGGTGGTGTAGCGGTTAACACCCTTGCGATCAAAGCAAGAAACCCGGGTTCGAGTCCCGGCTGGTCGCCATTTTCACTTGTCCGAAAGTTATCACATATAATCTCCATGTGTAGGGTACACGGAAGGAATATGTACTTATTATCTTGTTCATTTGTTTCCGGGTGCTGACGGTTTCACGGTTACGATTTTTAGAAAATTTATATTTCTCTTTTATATAAAAGTACTATGACGTGTGTAATTTTACTTATGTTTCATTGGATGGTTTTCATACACAACGGATCCCACTAAAAATTAATGCTCAGTGCAAGTAGAAAAAATTTCTCTGTTAAAACTCGGGAGATAAATCAAAATCTCACCATCTCCTAATAAAACAAATCTGAGATTTTGAAAGAGTTTTCGTAAATAAATGAGGAAAATATAGTGTCTCTTTCCGAAATAAGACTAGTCAAGTCATTCCTGGTTCGCATCCTTCTGTTCCCTCCTTCCCAAGGCCACTCCAGGAGTTTAAGAGCGTTGACCGGTTTACTCGGAGCACTGCACTAGAAATTTATCGCATTTCTCTCAATCTAAAATGTGCTATCTAATTTTTACATAGATTCGTCTAATATTTTCACAACTTAAATTGTTCTATGAAATGCAATTTACTGTATTTTATTGTATTTTCTCATTTGTATATGTTACACTGATTTCTGTAGAATTTAATCTCTTAATTTTGTAGTTCTGAAGATGGCCGCTAAGCGGTCGAAAAAACTTTTTGCACTAAATAATTCAGGAAGAGATGTTTTCCTCATTTATTTACTAGATTCGTTAAGTGAAAATAAACTAGGGTAGTAGCGATAATTATGTTATAACAAAATAAACATCAAACTCCTTCTGTGTGTGAATTGATTGCGTAGCTTATTCCAAACAGTTTAATTTTATTTTCGTCTTGAACTTGCGATCCTTTGATTGTATGAGTTTCCACGTAAAACCTACGCAAAGCGGTAGAACCCTTACGAAATGTTTGCTATAAATTGTGTCCCCAAGTTTCTGTTTAATCTGTTTAATCGCACTTAACTTTGATGTTTCGTCGTTAGAAACGTCATAAAGGCAAGTACCCGATGTTTATTAAATATGTTGACTTCAAAGGGGAGTATTCCAATTTTGTACAATTCAAATATTGTTTAATACAGTTGTTAAAAGGTTTACATTGACAAATGACTTTAGTCACTTGATGTAATAGTATTTCAAAGAAATATTCCTCTATTTATATTGATGCTGTAATGAGATAGGTGTAACGAAATGTCAGCATTCAGGAGTCATATATTATTCCCGACCTTTCGCGAGAAGTGTGTATGAACTGTAGTATCAGCCGCAAAATTAATATTATAAGGCCACGTTCTTTGAGGTCTGCGTGGCTCAGTGAATAGAGCGCTGAGTTGGTTCGATCCCTGATTTTTCATCAACCTCAACATTCAGACTGCCTCCCAGGCCCACTCAGCCTGTTGTAAAATGAGTACCGGGATCTATCAAACCGGTCGGAGCGAGATGCTAACCACAACTCCTCCTCCTCCCAGTGCCGAGGACAAATAATTGCGGAGATCTACTCTTCGCGAACCTCTCGGGCACCGTCGGGACTCGTTCAGGGATAGTTTGACTTTGATAAGGTCACATTTTTTGGTTTCTCCCATCCTGAACTACTTTCTTTTCTCCTCGTTGGGAAGGATAGATCCGTGAAGTGAAACTGAAGGCGGGAAATTGAGCTCCTGAAGGAAATCCGACTTTAAACACGCACGATGAATGTATTGATGACATTGGAGGGGAGGTTTACTCTTCCGCCTTCAACGAAGGATTGAGACGTGGGCCTTAACGAGCTCTGACCGAGTGACGCGACTCCTTTTCCCTTCCGTCGCAACAAATGTCTTGTTACTGTCGTTCACTTGAGAACAAAATAACGAAGACATGGAATACTCCTCTCATCTTCATCATCTTTTTCTTGTTTAGCCTTCATTCTGTACCCTTTATAAGAAATTCTGGTGCACATCTCGATAGATAGGATATCATGCGAACAATGCGTTGGACTACTCGCCAAATCGTCAGGTTTTTTAGTCTAACAAGAAATATAAAAGAACAATTAAACGTGTAAGAAACGTAAATATGTTTACGAAAAAGCAGAAATTACACGAACATGTTATAATAGTGTATTGTAAATATCTGATAATGTCTGTGTCAGAGCGTAAATTCAAACTCCCGTGTGTATATTATATAATTATCATTTCCGATATGCTGTGTTTGTAATAATTCACTTTTGTCCAGTATTAGTGTGTTAACCGAATCAATCATGTGATCAATATGTGGGCCATTCATTGAATCTGTCAGTTACGAATATCAATATATTATTTTCGATTAACAAAACTCTTCTTAAGGGATGGTTCATTCTATTCTCGATACCAATCACATCGTAATTCTCTGTATGTTTCATCTCACTTACTTGACTTTTCAAGTCTCCATCTATTTTCCGCAGACGTGTATATTTTGCCCCTAAATTCGTTAGTATTCCTTGTGAGCTTCCTATTTATTACATATTTCTGAATACTCTCAAACTTTACTTGTTAATCTACTAATGTCTTTTCCATCAGGCCAATTTCCACATACTCCCATCTTTGAAAATATTTCCCTCGTTCTCACCCAAACAGGCAACAATTCTGCGTTGCTTTTACCATGCCACCAATTACAATTTTCCTCAAGCAGTTTTCCGATACTTTCCCCTCGGGTGGCTCAGGTGGCAGTGCTCTTGCTCTTCACCAAGTCATCCCGGGTTCAAATCCCGGTGAAGCAAGAATGATATGTACTTTTTCACATGAATGTCCGATTTCGTATAGCCATGACTACTGAAAAGCCAACCTTTCTCCCTCTACCAGCTCCTGCTAGTATCAATAACTATAACTATTACTAACCACTGCTACTAACCCCTCCACGTCGGTCAAGTTGTTGGTAAACCCAGCTAAGCGGACCACTAATCCCATTCTACCCTCCTACCTCCTATCGCTCCATGTAGATAAGCTTCAATAGCTCGCTACATTTCCCATTTACAAATACTATGATGAAATGAAACATCTCATTATGTTCTGCCATTGTTAGATTTGGCTGAAACCATTTTTTTATTTTTTCGTACAAAAGTTGCATTTGTTTAGAAAATATGTGAATGTCCTCCTTTGGTACATTTGCTCCTTCTTATTTGCCACGCTGCGACCTGTACATACAACAACATATGGACGCTTTGGATTTTTAACCTACACATGTAATTTTGGAGGCTTCATATTAGTAGGGGCCAAGGTAAATGTTGGGAAAATACCTTGAACATTTTCGAATCAAGATGACCTCTGTGAACCATAATTCAATGAGAACAAAATAATAGGTTGTCGGAGATTTTGGTTATCTGTCTGTCTGTCTGTCAAGTCAATACAATGGATTGAATGAAACGACCTTCGTGGAACACTTGACTTTGATGGAACTTTGTGTCAATCATATGTGTAACTCCAAGGAGCAAAGACGCCGTCTTCGTGAGTCAAACGCTTCTATTAAACACATGTTGTTATTAAGTCAAAGAAAGTGATTTTCTTTGTGACATGATTAAATATCGGATTCTTGGCAAATGCCATCTATGTTGACCTAGGGACAAGAAGAATATCATCGCAGATGATGGCAAATCGTGAAATACGAATAACATATGCTTACATGGGAGAGATTGCATGGAAATCAGTGAACGGTAGGCTACACAAACAGAATTACATTAGTCGCGGCGACCACAAGCGTAAAATAAAATGTAGGAAACAGAAAACGGATATTGGTAAATACTCCTTTGTGAATAGGACCATTGTAGACTAGAATAACTTGCTTGCAGCAACACTTTCGAATTTACCTAAAAGAGTAAAATGTTTCCGCAACCGTCTTCTTGCTCCGTAGAAATAGGAGCACATGAGAAGTGCACTGAAATGTAGTGAGGTGATTGGAGTCTAAGGGTATAGAAAATGCTCAGAGTGAAAGTAGTGAAGTGTACATGATTGCTCGGCAACCCTGTTTTGGTTTTATTTTTTATAGTTTTAATTTCTTTTATTTATGTTATAGCAATTACTTTTACGCTAAGGGTATAGGAGGAATAATGATATATGTGTGTATATTGAGCGTGTTTGTGGGTATGACAGTTACAGTTATGTTTCTGTAACTGTTTGTAAGCGACAATGTGTTTGTGTATGTATGTGAATATACGTACATATGATCCTCATGTACATAATTAATTTCTTAAATCTAATTTCTTTCTCATTGTAGTGTGTAACTGCCTGTAATATGGAACTTTAGAATTCATATTTCACCCATGTTCCGAATAACAGATAGTTTCTATCCCTCAGTGAAGGACCTATTATTCACAGTTTAGGCGGAAGCAGAATTGAAACCAAACGAGGATGGTAGGGAAAGCAAAATGCAAATTCGAGAGTGTAATTTGAAAAAAACTAATCTCTTACATCTCAAGGAGATGGTAGCGAGACAAAGAAACTATACAGTTTACTATTGTAACATCAATGTTGAGGTTCTTTTGTGCAAACTAATATGATTAAAATGGTTTTGACTCACAGTTTTAACAGCCAATGAATTGAAGAGATATAACCAATGGATCAGAGATATTAAATTAAATGAAACATAAACTTCCCTTAGTCATCGTGTTCCGCCGTAAGGTGAACTAGTCTCTAAGGTCAGTGCTTCGAGACACATCCATCCCAAGTTTTTGAAGTCGGATTGAGACAACATACCCACTTATTCTTCTCGTCAACTGGTTCGGAGGAACGCATAGTAGTGGACGGGCTGCCGAGGCGACGCGGTAGTGGAGCTGACGATAGGTGTGTGACCTCATGTCAGGTTGCGTTGTATACCTGTGACGTTTATTCACCGTCGTCCCGAGCCGTTGACCAGACCCCGAGTTGTGTAAAACACTGATCTTTAGCTTTCCAAAAATCGTTACCAAAAATCGATGGTGAGATTTCGACGGAAATATCCGTTTTGGCGATCCCTGATTCCGAAAAAGTTGTTTTTAGCGTAACGTCCGTCCGTCTGTGCGCAAAACAAAGGATTCGTCACATGAAGGTGAAAGTACTCTTTAGAATATTTCTCAAAAACGGCTACTACGATTTTGCTTAAATTTTCTGTACGTATAGTACAATTAGTATGCATTACATCCGCATTAGCGGTATTTCGCTTGAAAGTTTGGTATAGCAGTAAAATAATTTCTGTTTGCTTCACTTACACATTAGTTTACTGTTTCAAGGAGATTGAATAATATTTAGCAGCGTAAATGGACCAAGCAGAAGTAGAATGCACTTTTCGTAAACTGAAATGAAAGATATAATAATGATAAAATACATGGCAGGACAGCAAACGCACTGCAGATACGATAATACATCTATTTCTGTTTACAACGAAATTGCATTTATTTAACACTTTTACGATATTTTTGTCACTCTATACTGCAGATAGAGAAATGTATATGAGAAATTATGTGCGATGGTTTTGCACCACTAGTTTAATCGTCTCACAATAATGTCATTTAATACTAATAGCTTTAATTTAATATAATTTGATATTAATGTTATTTAATAATAATTAACCCTTCAGATCATCCGCCGGTGAGGTCGATATAGTCCGAAATTTAGTTTATAGAGATCCGTTTATCGTGTCGTTAGTTTTCTTCGCTCTTTTGGACCTCAGTTGTCTAGTGACCTTCCAGGTGTCATTTATGAGATCAGCCAAATTTTCCCTATTTCCTCGAATTCTGGAAATCTACTTCGTCTGTGAGACGGTGGTCCCACTAATGTATCTGGCTGGGAATGTAGTTTTTAACGGATTTTTCGACCATAATTTTTTTTCTCTCGCTATATTGGATACGTTATCCAGTGTACCCGAATAATAATAAATTTATTGTCAAGAAACAGTACAAACTGCGCATGACCACGTGGAGGACAATAAACTAATTTACTCTCCGGAAGTAAGCAAGGGACCATCCCATCAATTCCGATCAAGGGCCCTAAGGCAGAGGCGGATTCAAAAATTTCAGCAAAAGTTCCTAGATAAGATAAAAAGTTAGCTGCGAGTTATAATACATATATAATGTCAATACGTTTGTAATTTAACGCAAATATGTTTGTAAATTTACATGTACAAGTTATTATCGAACTATAGATTATTCAGAGTATAGTGTTTAAAAATCATAAGAGTTGAAAAAACACTAAATTCACGATTTATTGTTACAATAAACACGCCCCTAGACAATGCGTAGAGAACCTTTAAAAGAAATCCGCCTCTACCCGAAGGAAAAACGGAGAAAAACCCGGGCCATAATAATATAATAATAAAATATATTATTCATTTATAATTTTTCGACAAAAGTCATAACAAAGCTTACATTGTTAAGAGTGGTATCTATGCCTTTCTCGTGAAAAGAACTGCGACCGAACTGCGTAATATTGTAAAATACATGTTCTGCATTTTGTTTATAGTTATTTAATAAGTCAAGGAACACCAAAACGAACAAATAAAAGTTATTAAAGAAAAGAATACATCAACATTTGTTGATACAGAGGGTGCCGCATTCTTACTCCGCCTCTCAGACGGATGTTCCTCAAAACGCTTAAAAAATATGATCCGACTGAAGGGGTTGAAAAAGAAATGTTAATATAATTTTCAGTTTCTTTTTAATTATTGTACTCAATATTACATAATATTAATTCCTCTTAAACTTCACGTCATCAATATATTATCCTCTTAATATTAACTGCTAAAATGCCAATATAAATAATTTGCATGCATCCTGATATTGTTTTTTTATTGTTTATTCCTACCCGTGCTCAACTTGTGGTTGCAGATGTTATCTCTGTAGTCCTATCCTGCTTCGGGTTTCTGTCGCACTTCCCCTTCGGTTAGAGGCGGTTTCATACAAAGCGTTCTAGGTGTGGATCTAGAAGTGGCAGCATTTAGGAGCGGCAATGCCACTGAATTTTTATTATTGATCTCGAATTTTGAATGATATCAAAAGCAACAGTAATATATTTAAAAATAACGTATTTTTAAAATATTTTTTCTTTTATAATATATTGAAAATAACGTTTCATTATGTTAAGGATTTAAGTTTAATGTCGTTTCGACAACTAAGTTGAGATTGTAACTGACTAATAACTATATTTGTTACTTTTATGTCATGATTTCACCTTGGGGTGAAGAAATAATTAATTCGACACTGCCTGACGACCCTATTCTGCGTAGATTGGAATTGCTGGGATGGTACCTCACTTGCTCTCGGATAGTATATTAGTTTAACGTCTTCCACGGGGTCATAAGCAGGTTGTACTTTTCTTCATGACCATAAATAATGTAAAATATATCGCGGAAGAACGCAGTAACTTTTGTTAATACATTTAGTTTTATATGCCGAATATTTAAGAAGAATTAAATTTTATTTTTGAATCAACGTTTCGATCGCTATATTGGTCATCTTCAAGGAAATGTTATTTTATGTACATTCACCTGATGATGGCCAAAAAGGCGGTCAACGTTGAAAAAAAATACGTCCACTTAAAAGATCGAATATAACATTAAAAGCGTAACTATGATCGCAGACGTAAAACTTCTCAACTTTTGTAGAATCAGCTCTTTGATCAGGTATGTTTCGTTTGAGGACTGCGAGAATATGGATTCTGAGCTGCGCCTCCCAGGTGAGTTTCATGAAGCTTCGAAGCAGAGACTTGAAACGTTGGTTCAGGTTCCCTTTCAGTCTCTGCACCTCGTTTGCTCTTTGTCCGTCACACTATTTATTTTGCAAATGAGCGCACTGGAGAACGCTCAACCGTGGAGGAAAGTGCTGCGAGGATCCGGAAGCTTTTTCCGTGTTCCGGCGCGCGTTCAATTCTATTTCTCTTCTTTCTCTCTCTCCTTCTCTCTTCTACTTTTCTAGCATGTAGAATTTTTTTATCCTACTTCTAAAATCGAAACAACCACTACAAAATCGTTCGATTTTGCCATTCCACTAAACATTTCCCCTTTTTTCTGAACTATGCTATACTCTATTCAGTGGCGGATCTATGAAGGGGGCTAAAGGTATTTAGGCCCCCCATTGGACCTGAACTCTTACCTGATACAATTGAAGTTGATAAATGGTATACTTTGTAACACATAAATGGCGTACACATTGATAATTGTTATTAATATACTAGATTAATAAAAGTAATACTACCATGTTCATAGCTTTAATAAATCATAATTATTAATAATACCACATTGTTAATTGTTAATTATTTTTTCGTGCATTTCATATAAGGTAATATTTATAAAAAATTTGTTGTAAAACCATAATTTTTAAACAAAAATAGCCCCCGGTGAGCCCCCCCCCCTCCTTTCATTACGGTCTAGATCCACCACTGACTCTATTTACGTAATGAATTAATATGTTTCCTCTCGTCGTCTTTATCCCCATTTATTCTGTTTTCTCTTTGAACATTTTCCGATCTCGTTTTGAAACATGCTCCTTTATCGATGGCATTCATTGTTTTGGGGAGGAAAATGGCTCAAGATGAAAAAAGGTGACTGAACGGAAAAGGGGTGGTAAAATTTATGTGAAAAATTCTCAGCCACTTGAATTTCCGATGTTTTCTGAAGCAAAAATTCGTTTAAATCGTTACGCGTAACGAAGTTTGTGATTTCATTTGTGACGAACGTGCAGCGAAGCAGAGAAATAAAAATCACGACCTCTTGACAGTGAACTGAAAAAAAAAATTATGACTCATTGATAGATTTGATGATAGAAATGCTAGTCTGCCCGTCTGGTGACTCATTTAAAACCACTCTCGCTCATCACCGAGTCATCCCGGGTTCGATTCCCGATGGGGCCAGAAAAATTTGTAGCTTTTCACATGAATGTCCCAGTTTATGTAGCTGTGACTACTGAAAAGCAAACCTTCCTTCCTCTATCCACCTCCTACTAGTATTAATAACTGTAAATATTACTAACTACTTCTACTAACCCCTCCATGTGAGCCAAGTTGTAGGTAAAACCACCTATTAACACTAGCCATACCACCCAACTCCTATCTCCTATCGCTCCATGTAGATAAGCTTCAATAGCACCATGCTACGTTTCCCATTTACAAATACTACAATGGAAATGGAAAAATGTTACTCAAATTAGTGCTTGTATAAATAAATCAGGAAAGTTGCTTAAAATCGATTTAAGAAATTATAAAATGAACCCACTTGATCTGAACAAATCCGTAATTAAATTTAGTGAAATAATATTAGAAATTGTAAAAAGATTAATAAAGAAGTAACATACATGAAATTTAAAGGAGAAGGTTCCATCTAGATTCTAGTCGTAAGCAAAACTCCTTGGTTGGAACATCGGACGGTACAGTCAAAGACTGAATGGTACAGCAGGTGTCTTATTAACGAGAATGAGAACACCTTAACAAAAATAAAATGTTCACTCTTTCTTTGTTAATGAGCTCTTCAAACGAGTCCGATGGTACTACTATTGATCCTTCAATTTTTAACATCAGTAATGAATGTTAATTATAGTGAATTTTAAAAGGAATTACAGACGCATCTAATAAAACTTGGAGAACCACTGATCTTAGGAGGAGATTTTTTTGATAGCTTCCGTTGTCACATTGTGTCACATGTGTACACTTCGCAATAATGAAAAGAACCTTACCCTACAAGCTCCGACGTGGTGAAGAAATTCACTTAGACAAGACAGTAATTCATAATAGGATTAAAAACTGGAAAACATTAATAACAAACTGATTTTGTGTTGGCAAATAAGATGGGATGTGGCTACAGAATGACGACAGTAGTAGAAATGTATACTTGATGTGATTTAAGCAACTAAAATTGGAAATGGTTTACACCAAACAGAAGTTTATTGGAAGTAATTACAAAGTAAGGAGATATCGCGAAATATCTACCCCGGCTCAACTTGATAAACACCCCAGAGTGTACAAAGAAAAGGTGTTTGGCATGTTTTATTTGATAATGAATATAGTGCCGAAGAACGAGGAGATTTGATTGCTTAATTATTAAAGAAAGTTGGAATCTATCCAAAAGGAACCTGGAAGAATAGGTATAAAACAGAAGAATATTTCCAAGACTTCCAAAATATAATAACGACAATGAATCATCATTGTAAAGAGACACAGTAACGGATAAAAACAATAAAGACAAATAACATAGAGAATCTCAGATAAGCAGATCATTGTTTACAACCCGGGTTGTGTCATGATGATGTGGTACCTGGTTTCAAAAGAAATAAATGAAAATAACACACACACACGTGTGAGTTGAGTTTCTTTTCCGTGTTTGAATCTGAGAGAAGCATTGGTTCGTGTCGTGCCTGGGATGACGTCCTGTGTTCCAGAACCTTCGCAGTCTCCAATGTCGATTTGCATAACGCGACTTTGCTTCGTTCGAAGAGAACGATTGGAAAGAGAGTCATTGCAGCCCACTTACGGTAGGTTAGGTTAGGTTAGGATAGTCATTCTTAAATCTCATTAAATATACATTTTATAAATATAAATTATTGTTAAATAGCCGTTACAAACTGTGTATGACCAAGTGCAGGATAATAAATTTAAGTCGAAACATTGTGTAAACACAAGGTAGGTAGAATTCGTCAATCAAAAGATCGTAAGTCAAGTAAATGTACTCATCTTCATTACATGATGGACGAAAATATTAGAATTAGAAATAAATTACTCTCTGGGGACAAGCAAGGGATTCCATTAATTCCGATCAAGGGTGCTAAGGCAGAATTATGTCCCGTGTTTATATTTAAACAATTTCGAAGTTAGGTTTGTTAATAATATTAAACTTCTATTAATTTACGTCTTATGAATAAGATTGAAATATATATGGAATGCTTTTTTCAATAAGCTAACACGTAAATAGAACCAATAATTTGATTCTTTCCAAGATTGGTAGCTTTTTAACTGCTTGAAATTTGCATTGATTTTGTAAATGGAACTATGTTTTTTAATATTTTTAAAAAAATAAAAGTAAATAAATAGGAAGTCCTGATTATTCTCTTATCTGAATTGTCTTATAATTATAACACGATCAATTACGATTTCCGAATAATAATTTTGCAAAAGTCACAAAATTCTTACAATCGTCGCGAGCAAAGCCATGGTACCTTTATAAAACACAGGAACACGTCCGATGGGAGAAAGGAGGCATATACGCCCTTTCTAGGTAAATAATGTTGCATTGTGCAGGAATCGTTACGAGAGTGTTGGAAGCAGGTCAAGTAGTGTCTGCCCACTCCTTAGGAGAACATGACCAGTGATTGCGTCATCGTGGGGGAGAATGGTCTCGTTCTGAACGAGGACAATAGAGTGTGTTCCTATGTTGACAATAAATTTTCTTAGAAGAGTACAAAAATCAAACTATTCTAGAGGGTGCCATGAGTTACGCCCATAGGGTTGGCGGATTCAGTGTGCACCGGAGTTGTGGGCAGCATCACATCCGACTGCTGTGATTGTCAGGATATGTACAGTATTCATTTAAGGTAGTACTGGTGTAGGTAGAAATAAATACCTGAAATCGATATGGATTCACAGAGTAACATGTTCTGATTGTGATTTCAATTTCAAAAAACATTCCTCACCGGTCATTTAAATAAAATAATTGCAATTACATTTGATGGTGTAAAGCATTGCGTCATATGGAGGAAACACTTATTTTTATATATATAATGCCTCTTGGTGAGGTTCAGGCCATGAGACCTGCTCTTCAATCTAACCGTTGGACTTGGGTAAGGGAATTGGGAAGGAGAGATGTTGGGTCGCCGCGGAACTTTTGTTCCGAACCAACATTTGTCTGAGTATGCGAGGGAATCCCCGGCTGAAAACCTCACCTAGTTTGGCCGAGCAGGGTTTGAACCCAGCTCTGCGGGATAATGGAAGCGAAGATGCTACCACAACACCACCGCTGTCGGTATTTCGATATTTTGCTCTGATTTTGCGTACTAATGAAGATACTCGTATATTTGCTTTAACAACAAAATATTAAAAAGATTGATTTCTCGAATGTTTAATACATCAAATATTAGTGGGTGAAAGAGAGAGAAAGTATTTGCTGCGTTGTCCTGAATGACTGACCCATTCGTCAAAGCAGAAAGGAAAATATTAATGACTAGCGACAGACGATGTCCCGTCCAAATTTCATTGAAATTGTTTGTGATCGTTTTGTGAATTTGTAAAAGCTATTTTAAACGTGTAAACAAAGATAAAATGAGAAAAATGTATTTCTGAGTGATCATTGTATCTACTAACGATTGTGGCCATGGATATTCAGTTTGAGGAGGAATACATTCAGGACACATACAAAAATTATGATTTTTGCAATTTATCCGACTTTCCTTTGTAATTGGCCTTATTTTTTCCTGGACCATAACAAACAAAACAACAAAAGAATTACGCATATCCATCGTTCGGATCGTGAGTTATGGTCTTGAGTTCATACGAAAAAAGCACTTTGTTTTTCCAGAATTTTCCCATTTTCCGGGCAACTTTTCCTATTTTTATTTCCCTGAGCATCATTTAAGGACTTGAGGAATATATAAGGACTTGAAATTTTGATGGGAAGCTGCTATTGTATTGTAGAGACGCACAAAGAGAAGATGGTCCAAAATTCCGATATTACAGGACAGATATGGGTAAACTGAATCACAACAGCAAAACCTCCCCTAGGGAGCCAGACAGAGTCGACTAGTAACTTCGATGTGGGAAAGCAACTATTGTGAGAACACCGCTCTCCGTTGTGATGCGGTTTTCGGCGTTTTGCGCAGGTCAGGACAGCGTAACCCTGGCCTGATAACAGGGAGCTGTTGGCTGGCATACATACACCTAATGTGTTTTTACGAGCGGGCACGGCCTTGCTAAATGGTGCGTGAAAGCTAGTTACCGCTTTCAACTCCGATAAGTTTCGAGCGTTAGTGTACGGAGTGCATGTTAAATTGAAACTATGGCTGTTATTTTCGTAAAAGTACTTTTCTGTTAGCGAGTAATAGCAAATTATGAATTCTACTTAATAAGTAGTTTGCAGACATTTATCAAAATATTCTTCTCAATTACTATCCAATATAAAACATTTCAAGTGAGCGTCGCTAATGTTTTTTCGCAGCACTGTACGCCACTTGGCGCTATTATAAACTGCGGAATAAATATTATGAAACAATTTTTTTTTCTGAAAGATGTTTAATACCTAACTCAATACTTCGTATGTCGAGATTCGGTATTGGCAGCTGAATCATTTGGCCTTTTCGAACATATTTTGTGACAATTAGAATTTCAAGTTTCTGTATATTATATAATTTTTCGTTAAATCTAATATGTCAAACAAAGAATTATTTTTATATACATATGATTGTTTTTGTAAAAGCACAGACGATGGCCGCCACGCGGTTGAAATGCCTTATGATTTAATAAATCAGAAACTGGATAGTATGACTACATATTCTTTATACAATATTACGCAATACTTTAAAAATAATTAAACATATAGTAAACGGAATAACTTAAACTCATATTTACTTATTTTATTGAAATCAATAATAAAATGATTGTCTAAAAGAAACGGTTACAACCTCGTACGACCACGTGGATGACAACAAACTAATTTACTCTCCAGAAGGAAGCAAGGGACGTATTCCATCAGTTCCGATCAAGGGTCATAAGGCAGAAATGGATTTAACATTTCAGCCCACTCCGAAGATAAGAACAAAAATAGCTAGCTAGTGTTATTATATCAACATAATACTGACAAATTATGATGACCAATATATATTATATAACGGAACGATATATTCGAGGATTGGTCATCAATAAAGGATTATTTTTGCTACGCCAACGTTTCGGCAATTTATTTTGCCTTCAACATACGTGTATGATATGGAATAACAACATCATCAATTACCACCAGCCATAACCTCTAAAGACAACCCTCTACATCTCTACAACCTTCCTGGTGTAGGTCAAAAACAAGTTATTTCACATGTACAGTTTATTATAAACTATAAATTATTTGGAAAATATTGTTTATAAATCGTAACTATTAAAATAACTCTAAATTCTAAAACAATAAACCGCCGCGTCTAGACAAGAACCGAGATAAAATCCGCCTTTAACTTAAAGAAACCCGGAGAAAAACTCGAACCAGGTTGTGTCGGGCCAATAAATCCCGCTGCAAGGGCTCTAATAACTTGTTGTTGGCGAGACCTAAAGCCCCAATAAGAAAAAATAATCCCGTAACAATGAAGGGCAAGAATATGACGTGACCTAAAACAATTGAGCTGCTCCAAATTCGATAGGTCGATCCTGGCTTAGCCTCAACCCAACCTAACATAACCTAACTTAACCGATGAATTACAAGGCTCATTTACGTACCCCTGTCTTTGATGTTCTCGTCATAGAACCTGTTAACTTGTTAGAGGAGACGGAGGGTAAGTGGATGTGTTTATGCGTTTCCATGTAATCGTTCATCAAATGCTGTAATGCGTGTCTGGCTCATGTTCGCTTACAGCGGCGGACATACAATGGGATTCATTTACATTTCATGAATGAGAAGGTCGTTTTCTTGAATGTCTACGTTCAATAAGTCAATTTATTACCAACTTACCTTTTCTTCTCTTTCCGAAGCGCCATAAGAATAAATTCTTTGTTGGGTGATGCTAGTACAACATAAAAAGGCATTGTAAATGTTTCATCCGAGAAGACTGTCTGTAGAATGTGTAAAAATTTTCTTAAAAAATTTATTTTGGTTGTTGAATGCTTATGCGATAATTAATTTCTAAATCCAGTTTCCTGTGAAAAATTAGTTTACAAGCATAATCTAATTTATGATTTCACATACCATCATTCACAATGCTTGTAAGGGCGGTCGATATAAAATATTTCACAGATAAAAAATTACAAATTTTTCGCTATTGTATAAAGAATAAGTAGTCATCCTATCCACTTTTTTATTTATTAAATCATAAGGTATTTTTGGCCGCGCTGTGATTTTCCTCATTGAAAAATTGCCTCTTTTCTAAGTCATTAAATTTACAATATTTAATTTTATATATTCGTTTGTAAATATTGTTTTTCGTGGTTGAAGAAAATTATTGTATCCGCAGTTTTCATTTCTTATTTTATGTTTTGTGACAATTAGAATTTCAAGTTTCTATATATTATATAATGTTTCGTCTAATTTAATATGTCAAACACACAATTCCTTTTCTATATATTTGTTTATTTATTTTTGTAACAGCTCTGGTGATGGGCGCCACGCGGCCAAAAAGACCTTATGATTTAATAAATAGAAAATTGGATAGTACGACTACATATTCTTTATACAATACCGTGTACACGGTGTCAGAAAAAGACACTATTGTAGTTTGTTCTGAGTTTGCTTCTGTTGAGTGGAGTGGGGTTAAAGTTCAAACATCCACATCGACGTTCTCGACGTCACGAGTTCGTAATGACGTCACGACATGATCCTCATGAGCAACAATAGCTCTGT
Source organism: Laupala kohalensis (assembly GCA_002313205.1). NCBI lineage: Eukaryota > Metazoa > Arthropoda > Insecta > Orthoptera > Trigonidiidae > Laupala > Laupala kohalensis. The sequence goes on along the minus strand of NNCF01125967.1, from coordinate 16,354 downwards.
TATTGACTAGAATATCACTTCGGTTTCAAATATGGGACAAAGTGAGATGAGTCCATTTTCCGAAACTTGTGTGTAATAATTCTGGATCTTTGCTCCATCCGAGGGAGCAAGATTCTGAAAACAAAAAAAAACAAAAAATGTTTCCAAAAAATTTTTGAAACGCTGATCGGTGAAGGTGAACATTATCAAATTTGAGCTCTCCGACTGTTTCCAAGTCTCATACGAATATAGACCTTAATCAAGGGGGAGGGGTTAACCTGGGAGCATTTTTGTTTAAAAATTATGGTTTTACGACACAAATTGTATAAATATTACCTTTAAATAAAGTGCATCAAATAAATAATTAACAATATGGTATTAATAACAATTATTTATTATTGTTAATAATATTGTATTATTAATAACAATAACAAATATATTATTAACTACAGTAACAGTTATGACTAATAACATTTAATAATCTGGTAACACTTTTACAAAGTATGCCATTTATCAACTTCAATTTTATCTGTTAAGAGTTCTGGTTCAATGGGGTGGGGGTGGGGAGTGGGGGGCTGTAGCCCCTTTAGCTTTGCCGCACCCTGCCCTATATGGAGCAGGAAAAGAGAGACGTGAAGGTATCGTATGAACATTGGACAAGTCGACCAGTCAGTTCGATGTACCAACAACTTGAACCGCTGTCATAGTGACTGGTGAAAGGAAACCATCAATTACTTTCTGGTTGGATACTTAATATGTCTGTGGGGAAGCGCTGCGGTGTGTATGGACTGAACTCATGAAATAGTGAATGAATGGAGGGATTTGGCTTTTATGCTGAAAGAGTAAGAAAAAATGGTATGAAAATCGACTTTTATCGCAATTACGCCGAGCTTGTTTTATGCTTATTTTCGCTAGTGATTCGCTTGGTTACGTCGTAATATAAAAAACCAATGCGAGGAAATAATAAAATGGGTAATACTTGACGTTGGTTGCCAAACAGAAGTGGTTTGCTCTCAAAGCAAGATGGCGTTCAACTATTTGATATGTACTGGACATGAATGCTTTCGGTATAATTCCTTTCCCCCTTTTAATTATTCTTTTCTAAAAGACTTTGCTCAAAGAAAGTGTAACCTGTAAACAAGAATACATGAACTAGAACGAACTATGGTTATTGGTTTATTATAGAAAAGTAGAAGTAAATTAGTTCATTGTCCTCAAAGTGTTCATGGGATTATGTAACTACTCTCTTGACAATAAATTATTAATTAATTCATTCTAGGTTTAACTGACTTTTGGTTGGCTCAGGGCTTGTGGACAGTGTAGCCAACTCTTTTTACTTCGCCATCGTTCATAAAGGTAATGATGAGTTGGCAGTACTTTCGCATTTCTCTTAACTTAAGTCCATTGCCAATATGGACCATCAATTGAATTCACTTGCTCGTGTGAAGTTATGCTGTTCCTTCAGCATTGTGAGTATGGAACTAATTGTTATCTTGTGTCTTAGTTTGTGTCTTAGTCTGCTATTAAAATGTATTCAGATATTTCTAAATTCGTAGAAGTTGGCAATTCGTGTTAGGTGGCCATATTCCCTTATTTTCGGTAAAGTGACTCTACTTAGAGTAAAAGTATATTAAAATAAAGAATGGTAGTGGGGAAACAAAGATGTGTAACTGTGTTTAATACTCATTTCAGCAAATTAAATGTAGAAATCTCTCTCAGTTATGATTGATCTCCCCCACTGGAATATATCCTACCTCTCCTAACGTGTAGTGTCTTGTTGCTGTTACTTAACCCTTCCCGGCGTCTCGCCATTCCTGATCCCGTCACTCGAGACAGCTTGAATTACTTCGTCTCAACTCGGAGTGGATGAATAAGACGCGGGTGTGGCAGGCGGAAAGAGAAAAAGATAAGGAAAGAAGGAGAAGAAAAAAACGGCTGCAGCTTACGAGATAGACCTCATGGAAGGACCCTCTCTGTTTTTCTCTTGATGCGGAAATATAGAAGACATGGTTCTGCTAATCTCACACTTACATGACGAGCAACAAATTATTTTTCTTCACAACGTGTTAGAAACTTATTATTCTACAAAAAAATTACTCTAGCGTAATTATTAAAAAATGGTTCTTATGACGTAATTGTGAAGGCTTAGATCAAGAGCAACAATTTTTTCTCCGCACATCTCATTAGCAACAAATTTTTTTCTTGTTTTGTTTTGTTTGTTTTTTTAGTAATTCTTCTGTTAACTTCACAGACGACTTTTTCTCCTAACGCAAGGTACTACCTTTTTTTTCTAGAACGGCGATACCTCGATTTTCATCTATAATCCCTTTGTGAAATCTGAAACAGACGCAAGTTTAGGCCAATATTTGCGTTTGATCCAATTAATTCGTCGTAGACTCTGAAAAACAGATCAAAAATGCATTTTACGAATAATAAATATAAAAGTAAAAACTAGTGGTGCAAATAACTTTTTCGCAGCTAACTTTTTATCTTATCTAGGAACTTTTGCTGAAATTTTTGAATCCGCCTCTGCCTTAGGGCCCTTGATCGGAATTGATGGGATGGTCCCTTGCTTGCTTCCGGAGAGTAAATTAGTTTATTGTCCTCCACGTGGTCATACGCAGTTTGTACTGTTTTTTGACAATAAATTTATTATTATTATTATTATTATAAAACCATTGGTAATACTTTCTCATATACGTTTCTCCGTCTGCAGAATATTGAGACGGAGTACTGTCTTTTATTTAAATATAACTGTCTTTTATTTAAATATAACAACGATTACACTCTGAATTAGATATATTATTTTTATTTGCCATAGGAAAGTAGATAAATCATCTCATCTCTGCAATACTGTATGTTGAATCGTTACACAAACCTCTATCAAAGATTCTAGTGGAGTTAGACAGATATTTGTGTAGAAGCATGTATTGCAGATGGTAATTGATAAAATGCTGTTGTGGCAGGATCGCCTCTTATACTTTACTTTTCAATAAGATATCATACGAATGAATAACATTTGTGTTAGATTTGCATGTGAATTTACTTACCTGGCGTGTCATTTACTCTAGGAAACTTTTAATGACATTTACGTCTACTTTCTCGTCCATTTTGGTTTCTGAGTATTCGGGCGGTTGGGGAGTGGGGGGAACGCTCTACCCCATGGCTATTTTCCCCATACCCCATAGTGATTTTTCTTCCGTTGTTTTCACAAAATTAGCAGAATGATAATGGGGGACATGTCACCGAAATCTGAAGGACGTGACGGAAAGACAGAGAGAAAAAAAGGACGGAATCTCATAACCGAAGACCGATGTGTTACTTNAAAAAAAAAAAAAAAACAGAAAAACTTACTGAAGAAAACGATACACGAGTCATCTATAAAATCTTTTCTAAATTGTAAAGAAAAATTCAGAAATAATGTAAAGTGAGAGAGAGAGACAGAGGAATGTCACGGTCATCGGCGGAATGCGATACTCAGCAAAATGGCCGGAGAAAAGATGAGCATCGACGCAAAAATCCTTTTGAACAATTCTGCAATTGCCCGCTTCATGGAGTACAAAGACCTCAATACATATCTCAGATGAAGACCGTGCAATTGGTACAGGAAATAGGATGTAGATTAAAGGACACAGAAACACGATACAGACATTACAAGAAGTATATAACAAGAATATGGGAAATTAAGAAAGGATTGAAATGATGTTAGACGATGAAGACTGCAAGATACTGAAAACGTTCACCACACGGACGTAAACACGGAGAGAATTAATAGATAATAAGAGAAAGTGAATTACTTTATTGAAAATATTGATTGTATCATGTAAAAGAATGTGTTTGGAATAATGTCGCGTAATCTCGAAACATGTAGATACGACAAAAATAAATAAATCAAAAAATCTCTTATTGACGGTAGAAAACCTGCAAATAGAATAATAAACAATCGTTTTCTGTACACAACAAGCATATTGGTTTACTTTTTCACGTAAAATCAGTCAACTATTCATATTTATTCGTATTCAAACAATTCTTCTTTTGTGATAGAAGATATTTAACATTTTGTCTCGAAATGAGGTATTGCTTTTATTACTTACTATCTTATTTCTACTGTTGTTCATTTACATGAAGTGCTGAAATTAATCGTCACAGCAAAAGAAATGGAAGGAAGACCGCAGAAAATCGTAAGTTTACTTTATGGAAATGTTTTTGAGGGTTTCTCTTTAAACCTTTCAGTTTACCATGTTAGAAAATTCAACATACAATTTTTTAAAAAAATGGATAATCATAGAAAGATAATATTACTGTAAAAAAGAATGTAATGAACAATATAAAACACCAATATTATATTTCAGTTTACATTGAAATAACTCTTAAGAGTCACTTTTTAAATAATCGATTCATTGTAATTATGAGCTGAAAATATATTTTTACGTGTTATGGATACAATTACGGTATTGTTTGAATAAATAAACATTGCAGGTATAAATACGAAGACATTTGTTAGTCTTTGACTTGTTACGTGAATTCTGACATCGTTAAAAACTTATAAGAAGCACAATAAAGTGACAGTAATGCATAAAATATTTATTGAATTAATAAATTAAGTGAAATGTCGGGATTAAATGTTTTGACGATTGAATTCTCTCTTTTACAATATAATACTTGTAGACAATCATCTTTACGACCGCGATGAAATGCAGTGAATATCACGCCAACCCCATTTCTTGCACGACTTGTTTCTATATAAGGTCTCGCCATTCGTGTCCGCGAGTGGAATTATCGTAAAGCCCATGCAAATTCACTCCAATCTGCTTGTCAACCGACACACTTAACATTGAACAAAGTAATTGGATAAGTTAGGAATACATTTGCACTTGATCTCATAAACACTCGTGGAATCGCATCCACCAATGTTAATAGCCGCAGTTAGCTTCGCCAAGACTATTCCAATGGCCGTGGTAATAGAGACGTGTTTTTTCTTTGGCAAAACTGAGTAAAACCCAAATGCGGAAAAATAGTTACGATCTATAATTCAATTAGGTTAGGTTATCATATTATTCTTAACTGGCTGATTAACCTCACCTTCTCTCACGGAACTTGAAAAAGAATGTTGCACACTAGTCTTTCTTTAAATCAACTAAAAATGTATCACGTTCCTGTAGTCAGGATTTGTAAATGGGAAATGCCCATCCTGGCCCGGGTTTTTCTCCGTTTTTCCTTCTGGTAGAGGCGGATTTATCATACAGGTTCTCTAGGCTTTGTCTAGGGGCGTGTTTATTGTAACAATAAATCGTGAATTTAGTGTTATTTCAATTCTTATGATTTTTAAACACTATACTCAGAATAATCTATAGTTCGATAATAACTTGTACATGTAATTTTTTGCTTAAAATTACAAACATATTGACATTCTATTAGTATTATAACTCGCAGCCAACTTTTTATCTTATCTAGGAACTTTTGCTGAAATTTTTGAATCCGCCTCTGCCTTAGGGCCCTTGATCGGAATTGATGGGATGGTCCCTTGCTTGCTTCCGGAGAGTAAATTAGTTTTTTTCCTCCACGTGGTCATACGCAGTTTGTACTGTTTTTTGACAATAAATTTATTTATTTATTTATTATTTAGCGTGCTAATGAAGCTTATCTACATGGAGCGATAGGAATTAGGAGTTGGGTGGTAGGTGATCGTTAGTAGGTGGGCGCTTAGCTGGGTTTACCAACAACTTGGCCCACGTGGAGGAAGGATGGTTCGCTTCTTAGTAGTCACAGCTATATGAACTGGGACACTTATGTGAAAAGCTACAAATTTTCGTGGCGCCACCGGGATAACTTGGTGAAGAGCAACAACGCTACCACCTGCGCCACCAGAGGGGCAGGTCAGTATTTGTTGGTCATGGAGCTGTTCCCGTGAGTTCGTTAATTTTAAGACTCTGCTTTTGTTAATTGCTTTACATTGCAGACATTCAGTACATTGAGAACATGAAAATAAAATTTTTATCCCTCAATAGTTTCACAAAAAAGAAACAAAGTTGCCTTCATAACACATTTCTGTTTACATATTCGTAAAAATATCCTGTGTTGTGTGTTTCCTTACGGTTCCAGAAGGAAGTGTTTAATTCTTTTTTGTTGCCAAATTAATGTCGTTAATGGTTGACGACTAGCTGAACTGCCCTAGATTCGCCATATGATTGAAGTGGTGTCTTTCTGGCCACTGACAAAGTGTTTTCAAAAAATAGCGAATTTACGTTTGGTTGTGACTCGTAAAAATTTAAATGGGCGTTTAGACCCTTTCCCGGAAATTTACCGAGTTTGATAAATCTACTTCATCTCGTTTCTTAGGACTTAATTAGTCAAATAAAAAACCTTTTCAAATATATGAGTCTGTCGCATTCTTTATTTAAATGTAATTTCGGAAAGGGAGAGGTGAAAGATGAAACAATAGGAAATCATCAATTTATCTTTTAATGCTCAATTGTTTGATACTTCATTTGAGCTTCGTTCGGTTGTGTAGAGGAAGGAATGCAAATTTTGTGTGGCATTTGCATATTGTTTATGATGGTTTTGATATGGAACAATTTGTCAATCTGAGACTTTCTTCAAAACACAGATAAATACACATTATATACGAATGTTTCGCTTGATACTAAGAGAATGTTCAAATGACGATTTCTGTGCGTATTGAATATCTCGAGAAATGATATAACACCAGGGCATATAAATAATTTCAGTATATATTCCGAAAATATACAATGGATTAATGAAGAGAAAATTGAAAAATTGTTTAAATTCCACAATTAAGAAATTTCGATTGTCTTTTTATCTACTCAGTAAACAACTCCTGCACTGTATGTCTTAATTATAGTCAATCAATACGGCTACAGAATTACTGGTTCACAATTCTTCCTTTATTAGATTTGGTTACAGGTTACCAACGTTTCGAGGTGTGTTGACCTCTTCATCAGGGCTTGGGTCGTATGAAGATAAACAGTTACATACCACTTTACAATTACATTAAAACCAGTTTCATGCCACTTTAAAATTTAAAATATTCTGGAAGGTTGATCTGTCTTATAGTAAAGTGAAGGAGTTGTTTACTTAATTGTTTAATTTTTAAATTAAATTTCGTTCCTTTGCTTTATTGTCGTTATAACGACGACATTTTGTGCATGATACCAAATGATAAAATAGAGTCCATGTTAAACGTTTTTAATGAATATTATCCAAGATTAAAATTTACGTTGAAGAAAGAAACCGAAGGAAAACTAATCTTTTTGGAAGACTCAATATTGCTAGCAGTTGCTGTTTAATTGGTATCATAGATCAACTTATTCAGGACGAGTACTAAATTATTTTTCGGTCAAAATCCTTTGGTGCAGAAGTTAGCAATGATCTACAATTTAGTTGACAAAGCGATCTTGGTATCTAATAATTGCTTCCATTATGATAAGATTGAATTTGTAAAAACAAAATTATTAGCAAATTATTGCTCTAAAAAATTTATAATAATATATGTCAAGAAACGAGTACACTATCTTACCAATTTGAGACATCCTTCACCAAATACTCAAAATTCTCAGTCTCAGATAGAAGTAAATCTTTTGTTGTATTTCCATATCATAAAATAATAACACCAATTTTAAGTACATATTTTCTCCAAGAAAACATTTGGTTGGTGAGTACAACAACATAATGTTATTTCATTACACCATTTAAATTTGGATCATTCAGTAGATTGGAAAAATGTTGCAATTTTAGATCTGCAGTCAAATTGTTATAAACTTTTAAGGTCAGAAATGTTACTTGTTAAGTTTACAAATAACACGTTAAATTTACAAACTGACACTGAAAACTTGTCAAAAATTTATAGTTGTTTGTAATGACTTTTCCTGCTTTGAAGGTTTGTGTTTTCAAAGGTCGATTAAAATTTCAATTTAAGAGTGTTTAAATGTTGGCTTGTACAAATAATTGAGGAATTTTCTCTCAATAAATGTATCCTTAAAAACTTATTGCTGCGAGCATTTTAAGGATCACCCGACTGAAGCCAGAGAAACTGAAACTGAGTTTATCCTTTCATTTATCGGTAAAAAAGTAAATTTCTTTCTCTGCTTGACGAGGTTTACTTTTTATGGTTGTCCTTTCGGTGGTCGTGGATTAATTCAGATCATTATCTTGAACTGGACGTCTACATCTGTTGTTACTTTGCGTGAAGGGCGTGACATGTTCCTCTTCTCTCTCGACGCTTCCTAACCCCATTGACGTACGAAGTGATGTCGTCCGTGACATTGCTTGGATCACGTATTCAAAATTGATCCGACCGTATTTCCTTCCCTAATTCATTTATCTTTTTGGAAAAAATTATTGGAATATTCTGATATTTTTTACACTTATTAACGTTTTAATATTCAACCCAATAAACATAAATCCAAGGTTAATATAAGGTGTTTGTTTTTCAACCGTCACTTTCTGAGACAACCAAGCTTCGCAATTAAGAGCTAGTCTTCCAAGTTTTCATTTATATTTCTAATTTTCATATCAGTATCGTATTTTTGAAGTAGCTGGTTCATTTTGTTTGTATGTGATCAATTGAATTTAAAGACTAAACTTTTCTCAAGATATAAAAGAATGCTACACTCCTGTCACTTTTTAAACTAAGAAAGTTAATACGTACAAATTAACTTAAATAAGTGAATGAAACTTAAACTATGGAAATATCTTGAAATGTTATTTCAAAATACGTAAGGGTAAAGGAAACTATTTCCTTACACAAAAACTCCACCTTAGTCCAAACGTGAGCAGCTAGTTTTTTCTGTTATTCTTTACAATATCAAATTGACAGTATAAGAACCGTGTATCAAAAGTAAATTTTGAATCATGATAAAGTAATTTCTTCGTGGTACAAGCAGATAGTATGTTAAGTTGTTTTTTTCTGCCACGAAACACTCAAATTGACGCATCCAGTTCATTTTACAGAAATAGGGATCGGAGAATCGCGTTGGATCCGCTCTTCATTGCATGGACATTCGGAATATCGGTGACGGTTGTTAGAAATTCAAATGATCACAAAACCGGTTTAAGTCGCTGATTACAAGATGAAAGTTGTCATTAGACGCACGCCACTTAATAATTGCACATACAGTCTTGGTTTGTTTTTCGAGGGTCACTGTTTTTATTGAGCTTTGTTACTCATATGTTTATTCCTCGTGCAATGAAAATTTTTATTTTGTAGATGTATTGCAGATTGTGATAAAATAAATAATATTTTTATTGAATTAATTAAAGAACTACTTTTGCAGAGTACAACTATTCTACGATAGATGGCGCGCGTGTCATTTCAATAAACGAATGTATTTCATATAGTTTCCTTGAATCAATTGTGTTCTGTGTATGTATTTTTGTAGGAATTCTTCGTGATATTTAAGTTTTGAAACAAATAGAAGTGAAAATTTAATATCACGAATGTAGAATATTATATAAGAACCTTTGCTAACTCCGGTAAAAATGAGATTAAAAAATCCAGATCTGTTGATAATCGTTTTAATAACAGTATTTCCAACAATGATTGTCTGAAGTTTATTTTCAAATCCAGGGCAACGCCAGGTAGTTTTTAGTTCTTCACAAAAAAATTTATTATTAAGAGATTGAAGAGTCGTTTCATTTTCAGTTTTTGCTCGATGATAGGTTCGGGAGATAACTCTTGGATTAATTTATTTATGTACACATGTCTTCTTCATTTTCTAGTTTCACAAGTAAACTTCCCATTATTCCACACAACTTGGGAGACGAAGGACAGAGTCTAAATGAAGCCAGAGCTTGTTTGGCTTTACATTCACGTCACAGGAAGTTTACAAATTTCGTGTACACATAAAATTTTCATTCAAACAACCTTACACATCTTAGACGCACCACACACGATTTGAGAGACTAATGAGAAGGAAAATTAAATGAAATAAATAAGACGTTAATTTCTAGCGCTTGCTTCAAAGTACTCTGTGAAATCATATATTTTCTACACAATATCCCGTTAAATAGTCGTAACTATCAACATTTCCTAATTATCACTGCTCATACGTTTTGAATTTTACTGATCATTATTTGTAAAAGCTGCGAATGAACGTACTATTCTCCAATCACGAGGAAACGTTTTACGATAAAATTCCTTTTCAAGAACCGTCCCTTTAATCATCTTTGAACTTCTTTGTATATTGCATCGTCATCGGACAGGTGAAAATTGCGACGGACCGCGATTCGAACCCGGGAACGCTTACTCTGGCCGCAGGTGTGCTGTCCACTGCACCACCCGACTCGACTCCCAAGTCCGTACGCAACATCCACCCGGCCTGATCCGAGCTTGCGGACTTGGGAATCGAGGCAGGTGGTGCAGTGGACAGCACACCTGCGGCCAGAGTAAGCGTTCCCGGGTTCGAATCCCGGTCCGTCGCAATTTTCACCTGACCGTTGACGATGTAAACACTCCTCCTCGAGTAGGGACTCGGCAGTTGTGGCTTAAAAATATTTGTACATTATTTGCAATTTCTATTAACTGAACAGTTATTGAGATTATTGCATTCACCGATTAGAAATCGAAGCAATGATGAAATCAATGTTGTTAAAGAATCGGGTTCTGATTCTTGAATCGTGGTCTGACCCGTTCCCTAGGGAAGACTCCTACCTTTTCAGAGACGACTCACCTCCGGGTTAAATGCATGTTTGTTTCACGAGCTCTCAGTCTCCAGTCCGCCGCCACTGCGCTGGATCCATTAGCATGATTACCTCTCTTCGTAATTCAAGGTTGTGGCCCATCTCCCACATTCCTTTTCTGTCATCCTCAATCCCAGTTGTTGTCTCACCTTAAATGATTTTGTGGACGAAAATTGTTCTTAAAAGATTAGTATAATGTTTTTTTTATCGTAATTGAGGGGAAGTGGATTTTCAGATCTATAGGAATTACAAATGTCACTAAAAACGACGTGCCATCGATTTAGAAATTTTTTGTGTTCAAAAAAATATTTTTGGTATTTTTAAGTCATTTAAGAGTAGAGTGGATAAAGAGTATTGAAGCAAAAATGAGCTGTTTGAGTGGAGGCTTTAAATGATGTTGTTTTTGGAACTCTGATAAATTTTGTCACATTGTTTAAAATGGATTAATCTTTTAATTCTTCTATTTTTGACAACGGAACGGTATTTTTTATTAAAGAACGCTGGTGAAAAACTGTTTCCCTTTAGACTAGTAAAATAGTACGTAGTAAATTATGATTTGTATTATAATAGGAAAAACAAATACATCGTAAACATTCGTTCATTTATGTCAAAACGTAAAAATAAATTTCGAAACGCCTTCCTTCACTCTACCCTTCTATTGAAGTTTGCAATTTTAGTCATATTTTGTATACAGACTCCAAGTGATAAATCAATTTCACTTCGCGAAAAGAACATAAAGCGCGCTACCTCTCCGCTATTAGATGTATCATAGATTCGAATGATTTACGTAGACAGCGATCCTTAGTCAAGAAGAAGAAGCCAATTTTCAGTGTTCGAATTAAGGAAAATGTAAGAGGATAACTTTTTTTATTTTGTACCGGAATAAAAAAGCCTCCCACCGGCATTTAGGAATTTTTATTATTAGAAGGACAGGTGAGATTTTGCTTTGGCTTTGCAGCTCTCAAATGCACTATTCTATTCTTTATTTACTTTTTTCCAAATCTCATATGGTCTCTTTGGACTCCTAGGTTTCAGGAAGAGGGAAATTTTAATATTTCATTTACACTACATATTTAAATATATTAAAAATAAATAAACCTATAAAAATAAACTTTTAAATAATTGATAAACAACTAAAATAAACANCCGATTTTCTTTCCCCATTAAAGTGCTGGAGTGTCCGATTTTCTTTCCCCATTACAGTGACTCCAAAACCTAACTTTGTGCCAAGTTTCGTGTCTGGAGGAGTTACACTCTTTATTTGATGGTGTAACCAGTCAATGGACTGAATAGGCGCGCCAACAATGCCCACGACTGATATCTACCGCTGGCCACTTAATGAAAACATGGTTTTATTTATCTTTTGCTGCATTTCGGGTTCGTGGAGGAGGTCTGAGGGCGTATCGCACGATCTTAGACTCGGCAGAGAATTGTCTTTGGGCTACGTGGCTGTTGGCCGAATACAAGCGGTTAGGAGATGCCTTTTCTCCAAGGGACGGAGGTCACGAGAGCGTTAGGAGAGGGTGAAGTAATTTGAAATTGGAAAACAAAGTTTCCCACGCAAGTACTCGATGTGAGGCCGCCAAGAAAGATTCCTGGCGATCTTCACACCAAGATACTTGACATGGGGGACCGAAGGAGAGGAATTTGAGACTTGTCTTTTCATGTATCACTACAATACTTAATGAAATTATCAAGACAATATCATTGTTTTCAAAGGGGATTTAAAGGGGCTCATGGTTTGTTTTGTGCAATTTTGTATTTAATTCTGACGCACTATTAACCTATTACAAACTTCTCTTATTTATATTTTTATAATAAAGATTTCTTAACTCATTACTTCCGAGTACCTACTCGTGGAGGAGTGTTTGCAACGTCAACGGACAGGTGAAAATTGCGACGGACCGGGACTCGAACCCGGGAATTGCATTGACTGCAGGTGAACTATCCACTGCACCACCCGCCACGACTCCCAAGTTCGTACGCAACTTCCACCTGGCCTGATCTGGTGAACCTTCAGGGGATGAGTGACCGCAGGCGGCTCCAATGCTGGTCGCGCGTAAGTCCGGTTTGCGCGTCGGATGCATATTTGAACTCACAACATGAAGCATTGTTGGTACATTCGTTGAAATTGATGCTTAGTTTTGACAAATATTATTGACTGTCACGAGAAGTGAAATTATTTTCCCTTGATAGGGATTAAACATCGGAGAAATCCCCAGCTTCCCCTTCTTGAATTCCAACCATCCTTATTCTGCTCAAGAAAACAGTAGACCTTAGGAATGCAATGAGTAGAGAGGACGGATGTTTCAAGTGGACGAACGAAGATGGTGCTGGCGTCTCTTGATTCGTTCAGTTTACGACTCAATTAAAGAATGCCTTCTCTTGTGCTCAGGACAATATTCCTCTCTGCGTGGCGACGGTATATTCGTCGAAAGCGGCGACCTCACCTTCGCCCCCGCTCATTGAATGTTTACTGCTTAATGTTTTTAGCTGGAACATATGTGATAAGAACTTAATTTCAATTTGTTTTAAGTAAACTAAGAATTAGAAACAAACTAATTAAAGAATGGAAAGAACGAAAATTAAACTAAAGGGTATTCACATTATTTATGTCTACAATCATAATTAAATTGAATTATTAAATCGATCTTTTTTGTAAACCATTTATTTCTAGTATCACAACGTTCAGCAGTATATTCCTGCCTTCATCAGGCGAACGTTTTTGTGTGGACATATAAACAAATTTCTTTGTTTTATCTTAGTAACAAATAGAAAAACAAATTAACCACTCAGTTATCTCAGGCTTTCCTTTGGTCACTTTCATCCCAATTGATGGAGATGCCTCATCCCACGATTGCTTCCTTCAAATTTAATTAGCATAGTGACCTCCACGTGGGATGAACTGTATTTTGGCCATGAATTATTAAGTTCTAATTGATGGGGTTTTTTTTTGGGTATAATTTTTGAAGATTGAAATTGTTGACTAATATAACCGTTCTAACTTTGCACTTTATTTTCAAACACACGTACTTCTTATCAGTTAAATCCAGTTTCGATCACCGACGATTGCCTCAGTCCATCTGTGAAGAGGTGGGTCTCCCTTTTCTCGTCCTTCGCGGGTCGATGTGGACGCCAACACCACCCAACGAGTCAGCCCCTAGGATCATAAAACATTTAAGAATTGATCTTCCACTGACATTCAGGAGGACGAATGTTTTGTAGAAACTGGGGTGAAATCCTCAGAACACAGAACAAATGTAGCGTTCTATTGAAGCTCATCTACATGGAGCGATAGGAGGTAGGAGGGTAGAATGGTATTAGTATAGGTGGGTCGCTTAGCTGGGTTTACCAACAACTTGGCCCAGATGGAGAGGTTAGTAGTAGTAGTTAATAGTTATTGATACTAGGAGCAGTTGGAGGTGGATAGAGGAAAACGGAGCTTATAAGGACATTTTTTTCTATTCCATTGTAGTGTTTGTAAATGGGAAATGTAGCTTAGTGCTATTGAAGCTTATCTACATGGAGCGATAGGAGGTAGGAGGGTAGAATGGTATTAGTATAGGTGGGTCGCTTAGCTGGGTTTACCAACAACTTGGCCCAGATGGAGAGGTTAGTAGTAGTAGTTAATAGTTATTGATACTAGGAGCAGTTGGAGGTGGATAGAGGAAAACGGAGCTTATAAGGACATTTTTTTCTATTCCATTGTAGTGTTTGTAAATGGGAAATGTAGCTTAGTGCTATTGAAGCTTATCTACATGGAGCGATAGGAGGTAGGAGGGTAGAATGGTATTAGTATAGGTGGGTCGGTTAGGTTGGGTTTACCAACAACTTGGCCCACTTGAAGGTGTTGTAGTAGTAGTTAGTAATAGTAAGAGTTATTGTTACTAGTAGGAGAGGGGTAGAAGGAAGGAAGGTTCGTTTTTCTGTAGTCACACCCTTATGAACTGGGACATTAATGTGAAAAGCTACAACCTTTTCTGTCTCCGCCAAGAATTGAACCTGGGATGACTCGGTGAAGAGCAAAGACGCTACAACCTGAGCCACCAAGAGTGGTTAATTTCCTGCTCGGTCGAGACCCGGTCAATTCGCATCTGCCCAGCAGCGTCTTCGTCTAAAGCCACGTACAAATACCTCGTTCTTTTCTTTGCATCTTCCTGCGAAGCGTGACAGATGACTGCAAACCTGTTTGCTCGCTTCGCCGGAGACGCGCTAGTTTCCATTGAAATTCTATTTTCTCCTCGCTATGCACGTGCGCCTGATGGATGGAACACGAACCCGCGGCGGGAGCTGCCTCTTACGGGAGAAGGCGAGGCCGGGAAGGTGTTTGACGCCACCTAATGAAGCGGAGAAGGTGGCCTCAGTCAACAATGAAGTTGAAACAAAAGTAGTACAACGCGTGTCACTCGTTCTAATCTTAGATATCCGCTTGGAGACGCTGCTGTTTTGTCGCACGAGGTGGCGGACATTTTGGAAAGAGAATTGTGGAAGCCTGCTTCTCAGTGCCTGAAATCGGAGGTTATTTTATTTTATTTCTTGCTGTTTACGGGTTCAAAAAACTACAATCTTATGTCTAACATTCATATTATATGTTTCTGGTCGTAACGTATCTAATCTATGCATGGCGTGAGATTTTCTTTCAATGAATACATGTTTTGATTATAACACTATTACCTTCATGGTTCACATAGAACCCAATTTACCATTAGGTTGATTAGGTTCTAGTCAAGTGCGCGATCTTTTAGAGGACGCAAGAGGTAGATATTGTAAATAAATAAATAATCTTTATTGTCAAAAAGGCTGTTGCAAACTGCGTATACCCACGCGAGGGATAATAAACTTTTTTGTTTTTTTTGTGGGGCTTTAGGGCTCGTCAACATCCAAGGTCATTATATACGATCATATCTGTTAATAAACTAAGTTACTCTCCGGAGACAAGCAAGGGACCATCCCATCAATTCCGATCAAGGGTCCGAGAACAATGGTGTATTTTATATTGATAAAAAATTATTTAATAAATATTTATCTATTTATTATTCCAAAGTGAATTGTATATACTAAGTGCAGTAAAAAATCGATATTAAGAAGAAAAAATTAAGATTCCCGCACATTGGAAATCCACCACAACCCATAGGGAAACCGGAGTAAACACGGGCCAGGATGGGCCCTTATTCCTGTTATTTATGACTACGTGGAAAAAGTATATTAAAATATTAAATTTTACTGTATTTTAAGTCGCAAATGAATCTTCTTACGGTCATGTGAGGCGTGACATGTGGCAGAGTTTGCAAAGTACATAGAAAGAGGGGTGACAGAAATCGACGCCCATGCTGATTAAACCTATATGTAATAGAAATATTTCAAAACGGCTTGACTCCAATTTAATCTTTAAATATTGACGAAGTGTGTTTTCGGCGCAACCTTTTACTCAGAGTGGTGGAAGTGCTTCTCGGTCTCTCAATAACCGTGCGCTCCCCTTTCAATGTGATAATTGAATTATGGGTTCAGTCAGAAATGGGAATTTTCTCGCTTGCATGGAGCTAATTTTAAAATTTCACTGTCATTCATTAAGCGTAAACAGATATGATCGTATATCAATTTACAGGAGAGTTTTAATCATGTTATGTAGATTGAAAATGGGAGACGGGACCGGGGTTCGAACCCGGGACCTTGAACC
>NNCF01125966.1:334382-346038 GCA_002313205.1 Laupala kohalensis | reverse complement strand
GGCGATGGAGGTGGTTCGCCACTTGGAGGTCGTCGTTTTGTAGCGTCTTTCTCCTCCACCGCCACCCGACACAAGCCTCAGTCGTCTTCCGATCGAGTCAGTGGCCAGAGACGTAGAGAAACTGGGACGTTTTACGAAAGACGTCGAGTTCAAGGGAGCAGCACCTCGCGTTTACTGCAAGACGTCATTTGGAGATCGAAAACTTTATTTGTCCGCATACATATTGTAACCTAAGTGTTCTCTGTGATGCAAGAAAACGTATGGTTTGTTGTGAATGTGAAGAAATGATTCTAGAAAAATAAGAGGATTAGATTAAAGGTAAACATAAAAAAAATGAATCTTTTGCACGAATATGTTTTTGAAATAACCCTTTCAATAACTGAATTAGCTCTGTAGTCCAGACTGAGAAACGTTTATGAGAAAGTATGTGCAATAGTTTTGTACCACTAGTTTTCTTAATGTCAAGCCACATTACATAGCTTGTGTTTATGAAAGAGTATCCTTGTTTTGGCCAACAAAACCTGTGTTGGGATGATAACGTATGTTGGGTAAGGTTAGGTGACAATGAATGGAATATAAATATATATCCCAAACAATCGATTCAAATACACAACCTCTAAAATACGGGTTACAGCAATCAACACGTAAAGCTTCAGGACGAGTGTACTTCATGCTATAAATATTATATTTACTCAAATTACATTAAAGATTAACATGCTCTTATCAACTTACATTTTTTACAGACATATTGCAGATTTCCAACACACGCTTTTTCGCAGACATTAAAGTTCAAGAGCAAATTAAATCCAAAATAGCGAGTGAGAAAGCTCAAACGACGCTTCTTCTAATTCTGTCCAAGTTTTTGTAACATAATGCGTTGTATTTAGACTAAAATAATTGAAATTTAATCTACCAGAAAATTACTTAACAGATAAAAGCAAAAAGAAAATTGAACACGTTGTTTCCAGAAAGCAACATCTTCTAAACATTCTACTTTTTCATGGCTTATCGATTCTTCTACACTCACCTTTCATTGATTTTGTTTTGCGTTTAACTTTTGTGGACTCATTACAGTGGTGTTATGGTTACTTAGCTCTACCCAGCAACCCTTTAAACTCTGCACTAACTTCAATACAGTTTCGAAATCGTACAAGAGATAAACAAAAGAGCAATTTGCTGAGGAGCGACTTCATACTTCAGTAGCGAGTGACTGACAGAGATAAACAATGCGTCCCGGTTTAAATGAGCTCAAACGCGGCGGAAAGAATGCACCAAGTTAACTTCTTCCACTAATTTTATCCCTTCCAAGTTACGTCATTGGATTCATATTCTTCAAATAAATAATACTCATGTTTACACATTCCAGGAGAATATATGTCACGATATTATATGAAATATACCGGTTCATAAATATTGTGACATACTGGACATTTCTTTATAATGTATTGCACGAAGATAGGAAGATCCAGCATACAGAAAACATCACTTAAGCATCCAAAAATATTGTTTATCCGTATCAGTGTAGTTATGAAAAATAATATTTTTAATTTGAAATTTTGCTCTACTACTTTAGAAGGGTTATTAATATGAATTACGTGTGTGACATATGGCGAAAAAGTCGATTACACTTAATTCAAACTACTTCCTTTACGTTAAGAATTACAAATGATAATTACAAAATCAAAGAAAACGTGGGCTCTATAGGGAGGAGTAGTTATGATAGCAGGGAGATCGTGAGTCCGATGGCCTCGTGCGTTGCACATTTTTTTGGGTTTGAGTCTTTGATTTTAAAATAATTCGTAATTACCTACATAGTAGGATACAACAATGAAAACTATGTGTATTTTTGTGGGTTTCTTTCGTGGTATTTAATTTGTGAAATTAACAAACGTGAAAATGTAATATCGCGAAAGTAGCGAAATATGGAAACTAAGATATGATTTATTCTAAATTATATAAGAACCTTGAGGAATGCCAGGTGAAATGAGCTTAAAAATCCAGACCTGTTGACAGATGTTATAACCAGAATGTCCAGTGATGATTATTTTAAGTTTCTTTTAAAATCCCAGGCAACGCCGAGAAGTTTCGCTAGTACTGAATATAACCGTAGAGTATAACCGAATTAAAGATCACGAATCATTGACTCGAAAGAATAAAACTCAATTTTCTATCCATTACCCTTCATTAGTACTGGAGAGGAAAATAAGATTTTGAAACTTCTTTTTCTTCCTAAATCTGTTTCTCGTGAGTAACTTGGCACTGATTTTGGACTGATGTAAGGAAAAGAATAACACATTTATTCGCGAAAATAATAATTTACATAGTTAAACGATAAAGAATTAAGCAAATATTTTGTCTTCAATGGTAATAAAAGTTTGTGGTAGTTTTTAATTTTAATAGAAATTAACTTCAATAATAGTAATAATAATAATGATGATGAATTCTCGTTGACGACAAAGTTAATGATATTATAATGTCTCTAAGCTCTTGGAAAATGTATCTCCTTGCTTTGAGAGAAGAAGAAAATGGAAAATGAAGAAGAAAAAAAAGACACGGTAATTTTTCGTATTTATGTATGTGATAGGGTCTTAGTCGTAATGTTCGCTGGTGTTAGGACGACTGATTGGAGTTTGTGAATCCGGACTTTTGAGGTAGACAAGTTGGAAAGAGCGTTGTTAGGCGCAGCGCCCATTCTTTAGGTTGGGCGTTTAATGGTCCCGAAACGCAGGATGGAGAATCAGACGCACATGTTGAAAAGAACAAAAGCTTTTAGTGGACCCATTTACGATACGGAGTGAAAGCTCGTCATTGGTTTTACACCGCCCAATTGTTTCACAAGACACAAACGTCATTTCTGTTTTCAAAGATGCGTCATTGTTTCTGAACACAAATAGAACTGCATTAGGAGAAATACTTCGTCCAAACTTGCAGAAATAGCAGCTATTATTATATTTCAGAATCAATTCAGTGGAATGACCGTTGTGTCATTATATTTTAAAACATTTTAAAAAATCTATTGTTACATCATAAAAGAGGCGCATGTTCCACAAGAATCTGTAATTGGATGAAACTTAAATTGGATACATTTTTCATACATTTTATGTTGTAATTTTTGTTTATACGACAATATGAAATAAGGGCAGCATCTGTGTTATTTTCTTCTTTCATTTCTGTTGTTGCAGTAAAAGATAAATATTTTAAATCATGGGTAACAAATTAATCGAACATTCAGAATATTCCATCTGTGCTACAAAAATTGCGAGGTATATTTACATTATACGACATTATCGGAGTCATATATATATATATATAACACGTTTAGCTAAATTTTTGCAAGTTCAATAATTTTCAAATTTCATCATAATCATGAACAGAAAATACATTCATTCAACTTATGTATTAATTATTCCAGTTTTCGTGACAGTAAAAGTTACACAGTTATTAAAGAAGAATCGTCGGGCATTCGAGACTGCATTTGATATGTTTTGATCATTTGAAGTGTTCCTTTATTAAGATAAAGAATGTATTCAACTATCAACTAAACCAATTTTCACATAGCCTTTTTAGTAATAAGTAGATACACATATAACTTCAATATTTCGAATTTTCGGAGCATTTAATTGGATTTTTAGTGCATATTTTTTTAAAAAAAATTTAGTTCATATTTTCCAATTTTGTAGTGCATGTCGATCCGTGCCCTGTTAGAATCTACAGTTCATCAGTAGGCGTTGTGTGTAGCAGTAATGAGACAAACACATGAGAAATCACATTCTTCTAGGAATTCTCTTTTTATGGCTTTTTGAGTCTCAAGCGAAGGCTGTAGATTCGTTTTATCACCGAATTTCACAGTATAAGCGGACACTAATACGTATATATTACTCTTTATATATTACTCATAAAACAGTATTCTAATAATTATATATATATATNTATATATATATATATATATATATATATATATATATATATATATATATATATATATATATATATATATATATATATATTACAAGAAACTACCAGAACAAGAAACCTACTTTCGCTATGGAACAAAATAGTTATAAAACTGAAAAAGTCGATACAAGTAGACTTTTTTCCCTTCAGGGAACGTTAAAGAAGTCACCCGTTAATTTTCGATGGTTGTTATAGAATTTTCTTTGCTGAAAAATGTAAAGTTATGAAAGAACATAGGTACTGAGCTGATCCTAATCGATTAATAGATACTGTAGAAAAATAAATCTTATTAAAGAAGTACGTTTCATCACCGACCTGTACAAGGCAATAAGATAAAAAATATTAAAAAAGAAAAATATAACAGAAAAAGGGTAACTATGAATGAAAGTATCAAAGAGTCTAAGGAATCCGTTAATGTCTGTTTATATAGTTAAAGAGACTATTATTATATAAATAAATAAATGAATAAATAAAGAGAGAGAGAAGGAATTTAGGTTGGGGGAGTGGCGTTGCGAGTATAGTATGAACCCACGAGCTTTTGTGATGGTTCGGAGGAAGCTATGGGGATCGTTTGGCAATATTGGCATGGTTTTACCGATGACACTCATTTAGAACAGGCGGTTGTGAAAATGGGACAGATTCTGGATTTATACAGTGCAGTGTCAAGTTGGTGAGTGCGTTGAGTACCCAGCGCGAGACGATTTATTTAGTCTTCAAGTCAGTCGGCAGTCGAACATGACTCCGATGTACGTGTTTTTAACTGCTTCCTTTGATGAGAGTCAAGAGATCTGCGCAGAACGAAGTAACAAAAGAAGACTGAAATACATTCTGTCATAGAATCCATATTCTATCATTCGGAATTAGAATACATATTGCTTTTATCATGGCTCTTTATTTATTACTCATAAAACATGACATTAAAAGGAAATAAAATATGCGTGATTATTTTAGAGAATATTGACGTTTCTTTGCTACAAAGTGTCATGATTTATGCTTGTGAACCTAATTTATCATGGACGTGTAGCTATTTCTGTCGTATATTTTGATTTATAGACTCATGATTTGATTCATCTAATTCTATGAAATAGCCTTTGAGTGATTTCCAAATACTTTGCCTTTCTTCCGGGAACTTATTTTATAGTTTGCTAGCGGCAAGCCACTCAAGATACTTATGTAATTTTCATGAAAATAATACTTCTTCAATTCTCACCGAAAAGTTAACAAAATTAATGAATCGTGGTATAGAGTAACTAGTGATTAAATAATTTACAAACAGAAACAGTAAAAAATATGTTTAGAATGAAATGCATCAAATTGATTATCTTTGTCAACATCTGACAGTATAAATAAACCAATATAACAATGTTCACGGAGTTATGCAACATGTTACTACAATGTAATTTGCGAAGTATGAAAAAAATATCAACATTTCCATTTCTTAATTTTTTTGTTACTTTAGATAACGTTTTAATTCTAAAACGTTTCCCATAGCGTAGACGTCACCTTAATGAAAATTTATTTGGTAATTTAATTTTTTAAATAATGAAACAATTTTTATAAATATCAAAGAGGATTGTTATATATTCAGTAATATTCAGGAAGCAATAATTGTATTTAGTTTTACATGTATATAGCAGGAATTTTTCTCGAGAGAAACCGCAAGGATTTTTTTGAATCTCGCAGAATAGCGGTATTTTGGGATGAAAAAGCGATCCTCCATGGTCTCATTTCCGTTTTTGTTATTTGAATTTTTTTAAACATATGTTTATTACAAATTTTAATTGCTTAAGTTTTCTGAGGCGTAGGTGTGTACGTTTCCGAGTGGAGACAATTGTACACGGAAAAATTACCAGCAAATGTCATGGACAATTATATTATTGAAAAAAGGTATATAATTTATAAAATTACTTTTATTGTAAAAGGTATATAATTTAAAAATCACTATTAAATTAAATTTTATATGCATGAAAGCCTGATAATAAATAAGAATAACTCTATCCCGCTTCAATAATTGTTAATTTTAAATACGCAGACGTTTGTAATCCGAATACGACGCATTTCTTTGGAACATGAATTATAATTTTCACGGTTACCACTGCGTTCCCCTCCCCCTCTCACAAGTAAGGTTAGGATCAACAACTCGGAATTCAAAGATAAAATTCTGCCACCCAAATTCATGAATTTCTAAAAACGAACAATCATTTTTAAAAGCTGGTAATACATTTATAAATTATATAACTCAGGATATTATTAATGTTATGTTGAATGATCTGTTACCTGGCGGTGAGGTTCACCGGAATTTAGGAGATTTCAGGATATTATGTTAAGTGTAAAAAGGATATTTTTTAAAATAAAATTCTTCAGTAACCATCAGGGTTCCAATGAGATTTTCCAACACTTCTGAGATAAATATATTCAAATTAGTTCATTTTTTCAGATGTTGCTGAGTAAAGAAGGAGATCCTTGAAATTTGGCAAACAAAAATCCTCAGATAACTTCACCCTGCAAATGCTTACACATTTTATCTATCATGAAGTAAGTGCAAGAAACATGCTTAGTGACTACAGAGAAGAACCTCATTCACACTGGACCTCATTGGGGAGGTAGTCAAATTTTTGGAGGTATGATTTAAATTCTGTCATTTTATTAATTTAATTTAGTTACGTTATCGTAGTGTTTCAGATCGTTTCATACAATAAACCGCATTATTAAATAAACAAAATGACATCCATGAAATGTTTTCTCTACATTAAGTGAAAATTTGATTTCAATCAGTGTGATAGTTTATTTATCATAAAATTTCAAAATACGAGTCGTAACAAAACTCTTGTTCTTTTGTTTTTCTCATAGTAAAAAATCAGCCAGGCATAATAAAAATATTTTGATTCTTGTCGGCCAACGCAGATTAAAGTATGCTTAATTTTCATGTGGGTTTTTTGTCCTGTGTGTTCAAATTTTTACTATCCATAATTTTGATATGAAGAGTGGGATATGTTTCTTGTTCTATGATGTGTATATTATTCTGAGAGTTTTCAGTTAGATTGTTATTCCATGGTATGCTAATTATCCTATAGTATGTTAATGATTCTGTGTTGGTTACATGGTTAGGATTTTATGAACAGGAAAATGTACCTTTGATTTTTACTTCTCTTATGTACCTGCAACTTTAATACGGGTGCTTGTTGTGCTTGTTCTGAACTATCCCATGTTCATAACTAACTCAGCTGACCATAATTCTAATTCTCGAAACCCTAATTTCAATACCTGCACGAAAGAAGTTAAGAGATAATGAGAATTTATCCAGTTTTAATTTTTTGTCATTAATAGTATTATGAACATGTATTTTTTAAAAAGTAGAATATCCTTACTCTTTTCAGTCTTTTCATGTTCGAAAAAAATGATCGCTCAACTTTCATCATTGAGAGCGTAGAACACATACAAGCAATTATTCATGCTCTGACGGTTTTGACTGAGCTTCATTTTTAATCCCATGGTACATTAATTTAGGAATTTCATGAGTGGTGGGAAAAGGTATAAACATGCACTTAATAAAGCATGGTTAGGGAAATGTCGAGGTCATACATATAGTTAATACATGTGAATTACAACAATAAAAGCAAGATATGTACAACGTACCAGATATGTTGTACTACATATAAGATATGTACGTATTTGGTTTATTAGCCTCCAAATGTACATAGTGATTCTTAGAGAGTTCGTTTTATAAATTTTATAAATTTTTCAAAGGATACTAAAAGAACTTCGTATAAAATTTTTCGATTTTAAGCTGAGATAAGTATTGAGCGTGAGAAAAAGCATAGCGGAATGTGAATTTTTACTTACAGTACCCAAACATTACATTTTATCTCCTACTCTTACTCGGACAGAGGAACAGATAAATGGAGTGATTGTTTAATTTCACAGAAAAGCAATATAAGTGATCACGAAACATTAATTTCGTAACGAATATATTGATGGGAATACAAAACTAATTATATAAGAAACGACATTCTTTGCTTCTTATTTGCCAATTTATTCTAGTTATTTATAACATGAGGTTCAGTAATCAACCATGTGAATAGAAATTAGAAAGAATCTTTCATAGCGAAGTACTCCAAAGGGTAACGTTTTTACTTTTTCTGTTACACAATTAACTGCTTTAGGCGCACATTTATGTCACAAATCAAAGAACCCTCCCTACATCCGGAGAGTGAAGTAGCTTATGACATCTCCACACAGTCATGCATAAATTTAAGTATTTATTGACAATAAATGATTTATTAGAAATTGTCATGGATTATTTCGAGATGTGATTCACGATTTCATACCAAAGATACCTACCCTGTCTAATCTTACTCTTCCATTTTTGTCTTTATTCTTTACAATTAACTTTAGCAACCATTGCATGGAGTGTATTGTTGTAAACAAAGCCTCCTAAATCTTTACAACAAGTATTCGCATGTAAATAAACAAATATAAATGTGATATAGACGAAAACCGTCTCCCTTTCCGGATGACATTCCTCCCAGAGGGAATGTCAAAATTCCATCCATCATGACGTAGGTAAATTTACACCAAAAATGATTTCAGCTACTTATGTTTTCCAATCTGGGAGGTATAGTCATCCGGTTATCAAATGAATCAAATGCTTCGGTTGCCAAAAACTGTCTTAAAACATATTCAACAAAGAAGTACAAAAATGGTGAAATGTGTAACTGACGGTTGCCAGGTGGGGAAAGAAGACACCGGGAACTTGACTTTTCGAGAACCTCAATCCTGTTCATCAAGGTCGGGAGTTCTGCTCAAAGAACCTCGCAACGCTTCACCAAATTCGCCAAAAAAAGTCGCCAAGGGATCACCGTCATCGAGATCCAGTCCACAGCGATCACGGACGCCATCTCCTCGTAAATCACCAGCAGCAACACCACGCCCAACTCCCAGAACCACACCTAGAAGCACTCCGCGAACTTCTCCTAGATCGTCACCAAACGCGTCAGCCAACGTCACACCGAGACCTTCTCGCAAAGGATTACTTAATTCTTTACCAAAATGGTCACCAAAGGGTACTCCTAGATCTACTCCGAAACACTCCCCTTCTGGATCTCCACTACGGTCAAGATCACCTTCCCCCAGATCACCTCGATTATCACCGAAACGGTCCAGATCCCGTTCAGCTTCTATCAAGTTGTCAACTTCCTCACTTCACTCAAGAAGAACTCTTAGGACGAAACGTTCAAATAGATCTGTAGCAAACGCATTGGATGATTTCAAATTCTCAGCAAAAAAGACATTGAATGAAGTTATCACTCAGTTGTCACCCCCAGAAAGATGTATCGTGATCAATAAACTCTCAAACACAGATATTCGTATCACGAAGTACGATACAAACGACAATTCCAGTCTGGGATCTTTCGATTTTGGATCCTCGTCTCAAAGTGACAGTGATTCTATTGATGCCTCACAATTACCAATACTTTGCTTAACAGATTCGCCCGATAAGATTCCCCGAGTGACCAAAAAAGACTCTCCATGGAGAGGCGTTGGCAAGTCAGTGCCTGAAAGGCTGATGAAGCTCACAACGCCCGATAAATCGTCCAACTATTTTTTTGACTCGCAACGGAAAGCGGGTTCGCGCTCGCCTCGTAGCCTTTCTCCGTCTCCAGGGCTCATGATGGATCTTCCCCCGGATCCACCAAAACGACCTCCGTCGTTTGAAGTGAAAGTGACGGTAGAGACAGCGAACAATGAAACGGTAGAAAACGAGGAAACCACCGCGGAACTGTCAGCGAGTGGCGGGGAGAGCGAGACACAGTTCTCCAGATCGGTAAGTTCACTTGCTCTCATTGGCTGTGATATATTAGGTTAGGAAGTTTTTAATGAGTTTAGTGTAATGGTAAACTGGTGAGCTTTAATTGCACGAGTTTTGTTTTTACGATTATGAAAACAAAATATTGTGATGGTTCGAAACAAAATTAATGACGTACACTGCGAGGTGAAATTAGCGGTGCACTTCCTTCATCTCACCATAAAGTCTATGTTTTGAAATATATCAATGTGTAATATTGCTGGAAGATATTCCAACATGTTTAATAGTTTAAACATATTCCAAAACGACTTCCCAAACGGGAGGTTCCAGCACAAAGTGACTTTTAATGAGTCGGAGGGGAATATTTGCAAAAATCGAGCGCAAAAATCACACTATTAAATGTCATGAATAGCTTATCGCGAGTGTAAAAACTACTTGAAATTACCCGTCTTCGAAAACCATATGCAACCCCAAATACCCCATTCCTATTATTTTCCAATTTTCAGAAACTGCTCAGGAGGATGTCAATTTCAATCCTTTTAGTCATTTGTCCTGTTCTATAAACATCCCGGAAACTGATTGTTTCGACTATTTCTGTGACGGGCATTTCGGAGGGCAAACTAAAAAATCTGACATGTGGTTTTGAATGTTAAGAATAACACTCACAAATGACAGGTTTATACACATAGTAGAAAGTTAATGTTATTAAAATTATATTTGCCTCTCAGAACTAACATGACCTTAAATTATATTTAATTTAAATTATACTTTTGACGGAAATTTGTTTCCATCTGAGTTCGTATTGTTCTTCTCCAGGATGACCACATGGTGTATGCTGCCGTTGCCGTGGCAACGGGGGTTGTCGTGGCAACGAAGCCATGGATCAGGGGGGCCGTCAAAAAAGTAAAAAATATAAGATGATGAAGAATACATTTTTCACGTGTCCTATCAAACGTTCTCAGGGTTAAATTACGTGAAGTCCTTAATAATTCAAAATAATGAGTCTAACCAAAAACTATTATTTTAGTTAACAGTATAATTATCCACGATTAATTATTCTCGCACCCATTATTAACAATAATTATATTATTGTGAAAATAGGATGCTGCAGATTATTTTTTGAGGAACGGCTTGTCATAAAATCTTGTAAGAGACTCTCATGCTTTGAGGACAAAACGTATCAGCTCTAAAAATGTATTTCACAAATTGAAAGACTTTACAATACGCGTTTATATCATTGTAAATAAATTTTATAAAACACTAAAAGATTTGACTCTTTTCTCATGAATATTGATGTTCTACGGCAACAATATCCAACTGGCGGCCCATGATCCTTCTTTACGACCCGCGAGTCATTATACATTTTACATCAAACTTTGAGGCATGATGTGGGCTCAACTTTGTGTTATAAACCTATGCTGTCAGAATTAATATTTGACGTTGGATGTTTAATGAGAGAAAATAGAAAATAGTGTTCGGAATTACCCTGTCATACATTACAATATGAAAACATTATTTTGACATTACATGTTAAAAATACTTTAGAAAAATACAGAAACATACTATTATGTTTTCCAGCTTGAAATTATATAAATATGTTGATGATAATAAAAATATTACGTTACAAATAAATGAATATGACTCATTAGTTTTAGTCGACGGGCAACATTTTGCTTAACCCCATCGAGTTCCGGTCCGATCGATCGCAATTGTATAGAAAATGGCCCGCGGGCTAAGATAAGTGACAACGCTGTTTGAGAGCATATTCGTTCCGAATTATTTGCTAGAAGCGAGATTTGAAGTTCCTTTGTGGTATGGGATAGTCTTTTGAGATTTGTTTAGCACCATATTCATATCTATGTCCTTTTGATTCCTTCCAAGTGCTAGGGTAACAGT
>NNCF01125966.1:300024-334357 GCA_002313205.1 Laupala kohalensis | reverse complement strand
ATATATATAGTGATAAAAGCCCTCTATTCGAAGAAGTAAATGAAGTCTCGTTTTCAGGGAATTAATTATTTTCTCTGGTTCTGATCATATTCTGAATCCTAATTTATACCATTTTTCCTTAAATCTACATCCTTTGTCGTTTCCTTTCCAGGGACCTCACGCCACGAAATCCTTGAAAAACGATCCGTTGATATCCTTATTTCCAGAAGACGAACGACTCCTTACTGCAAGCCGTCTTCAATGTTTTGTGGTAGGTTTCGTTGACTTAATACGGAATTAATCTCTTTAGTCTTTTTGGAATTGAAAGAACATAAAAAAGTTAAAAAATTCAGATGTTTAAAAGGACGCTTTTACGCCAAAAAAATTGAGAATGTTATCCGTTTCACTTCTTCTACTTTACTATTTGATATTTTAAACGTGAATGTTTTAATAGAGATTCAATGTTTGAAATTGAAGTCTTGAGTAAGATGAATATCCTCATTAAATTATTTCAGAGGTAAATTCATTAAATAAAGATTTTAACTAAACACGAAACTTGGCAGAAAGTTAGGTTTCGGGGTCACTTTAAAGGGGAAAGAAAATCGGTGGGTCCCCCTGGGGGCGGGTGTAGAAAGGGACCGCAAAACAGTTTTTTGTAAATATCTCAAAAACTACTTAAGATATCAAGAAACGTTAAAAGTAAACGACGTAGCTGGCAAAATTTGCAACAAATTTGGTCATAAGTAATTTTTTGTCAGACGCACAGACGTATCGATTTTAGTATTTTAATATTAACTTGTCCCTCAAGAGAGGGCTTAGAAATAGTAGTCAATATTTTTCAATAGAAATAAGAGTGACCTAGGAAATTAAATGAATCCAACATTCTATACAATAATTTGAAAGTTTCCTTTTGTCTAGCAATACTATTTTCTTTAACTGGATAATATAGCAGATACTATTCTCCCCCGTCTGCAAGTTGAAGGTAAGTATCCCTCGGTTTCATATTTAGCATTACGTAAGGTCATGCTTAATCATGACATCAGAATAGGTATGAATAGGGTCTAGTATATGATAATGCTCAATAGAACATCACGTAACTCCCGTACTATTCTCAACGAATATTGTTAATAGCAGCATGGTTAGACACGTCAGAGCTGTCAATGGTTAGGATACAAGAAAAGTAACATCCTTTTCAAGTAGCTTCTTTTCTTAATGTAATTTTGTATTTGCTATTTTCTTGGAAAGGATATGGTGAAATGAAATAGTAGGGAATCGCCGACACATATTTTAGTAATTCTAAAGTGCGATACGTCATTAGTGTGAATCCTTTCGGTAACGCATAAAGGGAGTTATAATTTTCTGGGACATTTGCGTATTACTGTATATGATGATTAAATTTCGTATGAGTACACAATATGGGTATAAACTGCCAAGTACCTTCATTTTGTGCTGGATGAACAATTATGATGCACATGAATGATTGATGTACAAGTCTGTCTGTATTGATGTACACGAATGATTAAAAAAATATCTAAATCACTCGTGCTTCTATTGCTTTCCCATGCAGGAGGAACGTCGTCGCAATGGCCAATACACGGCTGTATGCCTTGTGATGGTGGCCGCCCTCATGGGGCTGTACCACGCATTCCGTGCCCAGAATGCCGTCCTCGCCGGCTTCCTCGTCCCCGCCCTCATCATGCTACTGTACTTGCTCTGGGTGCTGTACTCTGCGCAGCGTGCGCGCGCCAAGCAGGTGCAGCTGGCGAGGGCGCTCGGGGAGGTGACGATGGAGGACGCCGATGTGCACGTGGAGAGTGAGGACTCGGATCGGCGGCGAAAGAAGAACAAGCAAGAGAATGGAAATGCTAAGAAGACGCGCGGTCGTAGTCCACCGCCATCGAAACGAGGATCTCCTGTGAGTTGCTCTCAAGAGGTTTACGAGCTGACTCTACAATGAGTTTAAAACTTTTTTAAAAATATGGCGTCAAGCATAATAATTATTTTCTATTACTACTAAAAAAATTTCGGAAAAAGACCCACAAGATTTTAAAATTTATATTTAATATTCTATTTTATTTTTTCATTTTCTTTCAAGTCTGTCTGTCTTGACCACCTTGTCTTTGACAATTACTAGGTTAGGTTAAGAAGACACATTTTAGAATGCGAATGCAAGGGTGGTTTCAGAGTAAGGGCCATACTGTGACATCTGTAAGGTATAATACATCCCATTTGCGAGATGTCCTGCGTGCCACCAAAAAAATTGGAACTTTTAGGTTAAGAAGACACATTTTAGAACCAAAAATACTCATCAAACGCAACAAAAACAATAAAGCTAATAATTTTTTAACATCAAAGCAGTTAATTGTAAAATCATGCACATAATTTTTTTATTCGCTCGAAATAAACAAAGTTACGTAAATTTATTCACAAGATGAAAACATTGGAGTAAGAATTTATCTTACTTAATCAACTTTTCAAAACATATTAAGCTCTTTACAAAAAATTCATCAGCCTGATACGGTTGAAGTAGGTATCAACCAGGGGCGTAATTTCTCATTTTCGTTGATGTAGCTAAACACATGGCACAATTGTGTTTTATAGACTCTGGGATTGTTTGAAATTATCAGAAAAGGTATTAAAAACCGATTAACTAATTAGTTTTAATATAATTGTACATAATATTTACTTCATTACATATCTACCTAACATATTCTAAATACTAAAAAACCGACAATATAATTTTCTTGTAATGAAATGAATGACGCAGCTAAAACACGATTTCAACGTAGCTGGATTTTCGTCGGTCCTCGCAAGAAAAAAGCAGACGATATTATGTCTCACAAAAATTGATATCCTCGATTTTATTATTACAATTTAATCCAATTGAAATATTCTTATCTACTGACTAGCAGCCAATTTTAATTGTTTTTCTGCTCTTGTAATTCGTAAGTATTAATCATACTTCTCATTTTAATAGAATAAACCCTTAAGAAGTGTATATCAAATTCCATCGATTACTCCATTGATTACTTTTTCCGATTTCCATGTAACAAACATACCAAATAATTCACTTCTTCTAGTATTGCTTGCGTTCGCTGAGGGTTTTGTCCCTTGGCGCCATTTACGTTTACGCTCGCTTCGGTCGCTGGGAGTTTTTCCCGAGACCCCATTTTGGACTGCGCCCATGCAAAGCTCACCTGGGTTAGTCCAACGTGGAGCTCGGCATCACTCGTTTGGCATTTCACTCCGAGACCCCATTTAGAGTTACGCTTGCTGGTGGATTTCAACCCCAAGACCCCCATTTTGAGCTGCACCCTGTACGAGTTCACCTGTGGTGGGGAGTTCTGCACAACGTAGAGCTTCGCTCCGCTTCGAGGTGCTCCGGTGTCTACTGCGGAGTGCGCCGAGGTTATCTCCCCGGAAACGTTAGAGCGTTTTTGTATCGAGGGGTCTCATCAACAATTCATCAACGCTTTTCACGGTTTCATTCATAATACGACTTATTTATTTTTTGCGGAATTGGTATTTTAAGATATTGTTTTTCTCTTTCACGTTTGGGAATAATTTCGTTCACTTCACTATATTAGATCATAGAATATTCAAGAAATTAAAGCTCTGCAGTAAGAAGTGGCTAGAAAGTTCTGATACATCAGTGCGAGCAACAAATAAACATAGGAGNATTCATAATACGACTTATTTATTTTTTGCGGAATTGGTATTTTAAGATATTGTTTTTCTCTTTCACGTTTGGGAATAATTTCGTTCACTTCACTATATTAGATCATAGAATATTCAAGAAATTAAAGCTCTGCAGTAAGAAGTGGCTAGAAAGTTCTGATACATCAGTGCGAGCAACAAATAAACATAGGAGCTTATTCTGTTATCAATAATTTTTTGTGAATATCACTTGAGGTGTTACAATTGCAGCGCGCTCTCACTCTATCGATATATATTAAGTGCACTTCCTTTACAGTTTCTGACCCTTGCGTCTGATGCAGAATATAAAATGGAATCATTACGCGACGGCTTTATTATAATACATCAGCTATTTGCAATTGGCTACATATGTGGGGTAGAAACTATAGGATCGAAAGCTTCTAATTGTTCATACGGATATTAGGTCTGGAAGAGGAATCCTTATTGAGATCTAAGTCACAGCTTGCTGTTGACGAGCCCTTAAAACTCCACAAATAATAATAATAATAATAATGATAAGTCAGAGCTGAATCAGCTTGACGTAATTCCGAAATTTATTTGTCGTGTTAAGTGCTTTCAATCCTCGTTTGTGAGAGCAAATATATCTTTTGTATAGTTGCTATTGATTCATGACTAGATTAACTTGCATTTGTGTTGGTAAATTGTTAAAAGTTACTTAATATAATTTTTTGTTAGTTTTTAAAATATCACTTTATTTACGCCTTTATTTATAACTTATATAGTGATGTCAACCTCTTTATTCATGTAAGTAGAGTAGAATTTCTTCGTATTTAACGTCCTCTATCACAAAATAAAACAGTAATTCCCACTAAATCATTACCTTTCAGAGTGTGAACTGCTGATCGTCTGATTCTCCATAGGAAACTCCTACTTAGCATAAGACGCACTGCGTTAGCCGCTGAACTGGAAGTGCACCTAAAGACTAGAATTCCGTTCTTACCTCACTTCTGTTGAAATTACATGATTGCGCAGAGAGAATTTTTTTCTGCGAATATAAGGAACGGAAGGTAACTTTATCTGGTAAGTGTAAGATTCTTGATTCTACCTGAAGCCTGATAGGTTCGACAGATAAGCAAGTGTGAGATTCCATTGAATCAATTTTGATCGCACTAGTACAGCATACGACATGAAACTTACAACAATATTTGTGTGAAGTCGTACTTCTGTTTTTTTTAATGAAAAATTAAATAAATTTCGAACTATATAACTGAGAATACGAAACTTGAATGTTCCTGAAGTACGAGGGCAAGTCAATATATAAGTCACAAACGTCAGTTTCCCTTACACCGTTTTAAATTAAGGGCGCATTTTTTGTCAGCACATGGCAGCATATGTATGCCTATTTTCCCTCGAAATAAATACTGGGTTTTATTTTCTTTGGTGTTTCCTGAAACGGTTCTTCGCATCAAACTCATGAAGTATCCATTCTATGAAGTATCCGAGACTTCGTAACAGTCTATTTTCTTCTTTCCGCATTGCTTTGGTTAAGTTGCAAGACACGATCAGTAAATGATTACTATTCGAGTCGATACATAAGAGACACCTCGATATTCATTAATATGACTTGCCAAGACGCGATTCACCAAGTAATACATGGGAATGTGGTGTTTCATGAATGCCATAACTCGTCTTCATTGTTCGTTCCACCCATTACGTGACGTTTCAGGACTTTACGCATAAACCTATTTTAATTTGAGAAGCCATACTAATATATAAATGTGTAACGCGAATACGTGTATGTCTGCCTGATACTTGGTCACGACTGAACCGATCGTGATGAAATTTGGGAAGGAGATAGTTTAGATGTCCACGATAAACATAACTTTTATTTTTAAAATGTATGATAAGAAAGATAGAAATGGTTTTGGACAATAAGTGTCGATAAAATCAAAAAAAGAAGAAAAAGAGTTATTTCAGCGCACGCTGTCTGAACGGTTAGAGGCAGATGACATCTATGAATGGCAATATTGTTTGCCTTATATAGTTCTACAAAAAAGTCTGTGACAGCATATGTCTATCTACAAAAATTAACCTAAACTATCGATAAAAATTTATTAAAAACAGTTAAAATAATTAAAAAAGTTATTAAATTAACTATCGATAAAAAGTTATTAAAATAGAAGTGTTAAAATACTTCAATTTAAGAGAGTAATTTAAGAAGGAAAAAAATCTATGTGTAGATGTTGACCCCAATATTACACCAGAAGATAAATTGACGACATCATCCCATTCGTACTCTTTCCATTATATCCATCCATACCTCCAATCACACTTACACAACTTTCACTATGTTGACGATGGGACGATGTAGGTGGTTGAATAGAATTTAATATATGTATATGCCCTGAGGAAGAAAATATTTTTTTCGAGACGTCGGCAAATACAAATTAATTTTATTTTAAGTCTCGTCAATTTATCTTCTGGAAAAATCAACTATCGTCAAATTTAATAAATTATTTGTTTCGTGCATTTAGCCAAGATAAAAATCGCCTTTAAATCGTAAAATTTCGACTAATAGTTTAGATTATACAAGAATTTTAACGGAATGGTGGAACTGTGTCATTATTATGTGTAAAATTATATTATCATGAATTTGATGCTATACATGTTTTAAAAAACCTGAAAGTAGAAGTATTTTGATCTTATAACATAGATTTTATTTTTTCCTGAGTAAAAGAAGATTTGTCTAAGAAGTCTCCCGAGCACCGTCGGGTAATCAGCCAGTATGTCTATAACTCGTAGACAAGAGCTTCTTTAATATAATAGGATGTGGAATATGAAAACCTATTGTTCCAGATCCCCAGTGTGCTTGACATTCATTACCTAATAAGAAGATCCTCCTACATTGACAAATGCTGTTCCTAAACAAATGAAGATACGCGTTTAAATACGTCTTTTGTCTAATTCACTAGGTAATTGGTACAATTTAAATTTAACAGTACTGCATTGATTGTATTCCTTTTGTTCTCTGTCGTACGACTTTTTCTATTTTAACTCGACAGTGACGTCACATGCGAATACCACAATTTGAAGTTGTATTAGCCTCACATTAGTGAAGGACAATGAATATGGGATACGTATCATACCTGTTGGTGATACTCTCAATTTATGCAAACTTCGAAATTGTCTATTCGCCATTCCCTTACAAGTAGTTGTAGATGGCATGCTTTTGAGTTTTATAAAAGGATTCGACTTTGAAAGAGGTAAAATAACGTAACTTTGAAAAGATAATTTGAGAATACTATGCATTTTAACAATGCGATTAATTTCATGAGATCTGTTGCAATTTGTATCGGTTAATGATTGGGACAGACTGAGGAAGTGTGTCCATGTTGGAAAATGTTCCACTATTAAATTATTTTGTACATGCTATATATTATTCTGCTACTGATTCGGAAATACACATTAATGAACCGAATCATGAAATAAGCAATAATCAATGTTTTTATTGCCTTAGTTCAATAATATGTGTTGTAATTTATTGTTGTAGGTATTATATACGTATACACATAACACGTTTTGTAAGGGTCTAAAAACATTGATAACTTACTAAACATTTTCTATTCAGAGTCCTTCCGATTGAACCAAACTTTTAAAATAAAAAAATCTGAATTAGAAAAATTACAAATAGTTACTTTTTTATATACAACTAATAAAGGATTGTTGAACGATGTGTCTGTCTTTATGTTAAAGTAGTTATTTTAATAGTATATAATTATGTTCCATTGTTTTACAATTTTATTATTTTTCCCTTCCATTCCCGAAAATGTAAGACAATTTTGAGATACAAATTATTTGTTTCAGGTACGAAAACATGATATACCGACCGTGGTGGTGAAAGCTCCAACACCAGTAAGAGATACAGAATAGAATCAATGGCATGCGAGGAGAGTCTCCTCTCAAGTTCCATCTGACATTCGTGACGGACGTTTACTGCTGCGCGAAGCACTTATCACGAGAAGGGACGAAAACTCCTCGTGACACACAGAAGAAAACGTTTGAGACATAATAGTGAAGAAATGTCAAGAAAATAGAGAAAAAGGGAGTGACGTGCACAAAAAACTGCGTGTGTGGACTATTCGTGATAGCTATCGTTGTACTAAATATGTGCCTAAAAATAGAAAAATGAGTATTTTGTGAAAAGTAAGATTGTACGTTTAAACAACTTAAACGGGTATAAAAAGTGAAGTGTGTAACAAAAATGAAGTGATAATTAACTGTAACGAGATGGCAACAAAATACATGAAACTTGTTTTACAATTCTTAATTTATTGGTAGGTAATATAGAAGTTTTAATACAAAGATATTATAACGTTCTCTGAGTATATTAAATTCCCTATTTTAAACACGTGGTTCTCACCAGTGTGAGCAAAAGCAAATATTTTATTACAACTTGTTCAGAAAACTAATGACACTACACAATTAACCTTCTAGAATGAAATAATTGATACATCATCAGTAAAAGTTACAGAGACAGTCACTTAAGGTATATATATATTTCAAAACAATTTTCGTTGAACGTAGTGTGTGCTTCTTCCTGATTATCCTCTTTCAATAAAATCACTTTAATACTTTAAAATAAATCAGAATCTTTGATGTATGTTCAGGAAACCAATAGTGCTCACACTCTAAGTTTATCTTTACAGTGGGATATAACGTGGTCAAATATATGTCACCGAAAGTATTTCACATGAGTTTGATACATCATACTGGAAAATCTCTTGACTTGAAATAACGATCGAAAAGTAAATAAAAATCGAACGAAATACATATTTGTCCTCAAGAGTTGAATAATATTCAAAAAATTCAGTTTTCATTATATCACACTTCTATTTTTTATTTTCAGCATTTATT
Organism: Laupala kohalensis; assembly: GCA_002313205.1. NCBI lineage: Eukaryota > Metazoa > Arthropoda > Insecta > Orthoptera > Trigonidiidae > Laupala > Laupala kohalensis. The sequence continues at coordinate 325,807 of NNCF01125966.1, read as the reverse complement.
GAACATATACGGATAACAGGTAAAATCCGTATTGAAAACGTAGTATTAAGCACTTCATTACGGATGCACAGATGGAGCATTAAGAACACCTGAACAAGATAAATGTAAACATGTACACCTCAAACGAGCTTTTTAACTTGATAAACTTTTTAATTGAAAGAAAATTTAAATTATACGTCATTATACAAGATAGTTCCAAGTGTTAATGGAGGACTTTTACAATGAACTTCGTCCGTTATAATGTACCTGATGATTTCCAAATATATTAATTATTTCATTTGGAAAAAGTACGATATGTACTATTTAATTGGTTCATGATCAGTAAAAGTGATATTTTAATTTTTACAAGACTTTTCTCATATAGTCTTTGACATTTAATCATATAATCGATTATCGATTGCGGAGTATCCACACAAAATATAGTATTTTCAAAACACAATAGGGAGTTTTTGCATAGCGTATCTGCGAGCTATATTATACGCTATCCACATGAAAGTTACTTCTGTACCTGTCAGAAGTTAGTAGTACACTACCGCTCCTAGCCTAGTACGTAACAGCGCCTCCGTTTGCGTACGGTGTTAGTAGTACGCTAGTGAGAAAGTTCATGGCGGATTCTGATCTGAATTTGGGGTTATGTTTATATCTGAGAGGGAATGAAAGATGTATTGGTTGTGTGTGCCGTGTGTGCCGTGGTGGTGTACTCACAGTACAGTTTAATTGTGTACGTTTGCATAGAAGTAGTTGAGTATACAACTTATAGTATGGTTTTTGTCGAAGGTTCACTATGCAAAATTTATCAATTACACTAGTACTTTCCATGTGCGTTACGCAGTTAGCGTCATCAACGTAATTTATATGCTAAGAAGGGTATATACGCTACGCGAAACTCTCTTATATCTGTGCAGAATATAGATATACAGTGTAGTAATTTTGTGTAAAATTGATTATTTGAACAAGTGCACAGTTATGGTGAGTGGAGTTCTCATACAACTTGATTTACATAAATAAGGAAATCTTTTTCAAAACACTGCACAATGAGTTTTCTTTTCAGGAAAGCAATCGGTGACGCCATCGAAAACTTCGCAGTTTGGAAGGTCAGTCTTCATCTTCATCATTTGGAGTCGGAATGTTTTGGAACGAAGCCAAGAGATAAGACAGTGCTTTCAAGTATGGGAGGCATATGGTTCTCAGAGATCACCAGAAGGAACTGGTCAGATTTCAGATCAGAAAAGGAACACAGTTTGTTATTCTCTGCCCGTTCAATAAATAGAAATAAATCAAGTAGATATACATTAGTTAGTTTCGATTCCAGTGTTTGCACAACACAGGATTAGGGAATGAAGGTCAATTACACACTCTTCAAACTCTGACTGTAGAGTTAATATTTGATAATAAACTAAGTTATTGTACGGTTCAAAAACTAAGAGTTAATTTTTATTATTTCAGTATAACTAATTTGAGTGTTAATATACAGACATGTTAGTCAACTCTTCCTGATATAGATACAGAAGAACATTTTGCGCAGATGTGAGATATCGTATTGTGAAGAAATATTATTATTATTATTATTATTATTTAAATTATATAAATTATAATATTTTAAATATTATTTTTAAACTAATGTTATTGTATAAATACAAAGTGTTATTTAGCATCAGAGTTGTTAGATTATTAATATTATTAATTCTGACGGATTATCGTCATTTTAATTGCTTGCCAAGAGCAATACATCGACAACTTGTAAGGGCGTCAACGAAACTTGGTTATAAATACATTGTACAAGTTTCTCAAGCCTCCCTATAGGGCACCGTTCATTCGCTCAAATATTCGAATTTTAAACCTCAACAACTGTGAGTCTTGATTGCTTTTGCATAGGCTACCCAATATTACCGTATTCGCAATACAATTATGTTTATGTTAATACATATATTTCAATGATAAAACAGATGAGTGTGAATTAATAGTACTAACTCACCTGCTCACACCACACAACCTATTAAAAAGGAGCAATAAAAGATATACAATCGAACTTTTTCTTGTTCCTTATGCTTTTTCACTCTCGATTGTTACTGAGTTCTTTGAGAAGAACAGATGAATGTAGAAATTTAAAGAAATATTGATATTACTCTTGACTTGTTATGATTAGGAAACATATCCGCGATTTGTTAGTTTCGTAAAAAATATCTTTCGATGTGGTAACAGATGGGGTAAGGTTGATCATATTCGGGATCTTAGATTATTAGTTGTCATGCCGGCTGGTTTTTGGATCTCTTGACTTCTTCGCATGTGTATTGAAGTTGAGGGCATAGCTGGTCCTCATATATAGTGATATCATTATTTTAATTAAGTATAGTCTTGACCTGATAGGATTAGAAAACTCATCAGTAATTTGTTTGTTTACATATTGTGTTTGATAAAAATACCTTTCATTAGGAAAACAGATGGATGAAGGTCGATCTTATTCGGGATCTTGCACTATGAATAGGCAGTTTATCATCCACAGTTCACGCAGTCGATTTAAGGTGAAAAGTAAATATGTTATTCATCTTTTAATTTACTGAGTTACACTTAATGAGATACATTATTTTTTGTAGTTCTACCAAGCAATGTAATTTAATTCATTCAAAAATTTAATATCATACGAACATATTTTAAATCATACTTTAAATATTAGTTTTAAAGAAAGTAGCAATGACAATCTCATTTGTAACAAAAGTGTTATTTATAAAGAAAGTAATTTTACTTGTGAACTCGTATAACTCCCGTCAGCGAGACAAGGCATGTCATGAGCCTACATGCCTATGGCTTACAATGGCGAACAGGAGAAAAATCACCAACACAAACTTAAAAATCCGGGGTATACGTAAAATATATACTTAAAACTAATATAGATTTTCGACCATAGTTTCAAAAATCAATTTAAAATATGCGGAAAATAAATTATTTTCGAAAATAGTCGTTTATTGTAAGAGACAACGCATTTACTCCAAATATTAAATGGTCTGGTAAGGTGATTATTAAAAGCTTAAATCGATATAAGCTTATATTATTGTATCTATTAATACAAATTTTAAATTTTAAAAAGATTTAACTGTTAGTCAGCAAAATTACCGTAAGCACTACTTCTGCTTTTATATAAACAAGACAATCGGGCAAAGCCAAGTAATGAGGTTGAATTAATAGATTATTTCATATTCTTGAACACTCTTTTTTAAGTCTAGTATTGTTATATTATACAATCTTACGATGGTCTGTATACTATATTGGGTGGGTCGTATAATTTATTTAATTAGCTAGTTTCAAGAAATGGTCGTATTGAATGCAATGCTTTTTAAGTACGAAATAAAGTAAATTACAGAAGCTATTATTAAATATGCACACATGTATAATACTTTAATGTCATTAAAAAGGATTATTTATCTCATATAAAAATAAATATACTCTGCAATTACTTTATTACATCAACAACAAAATTGAGATTTATGAAGCTATATCTTTCTGTCTACATCTCTTAAAATAAATACTCGAACACTGCTTGATAGTGTTTGAGAAGAAAAATCGTACGAGAGAAGATTGAGAATATAAGCCACGCACTGGTTGGCGACGGAAAAAGAAATTCACGCTACATAAAATCCGTCACTGAGCGAATCCACTTGCCTCGAGGCGAGGACAGAAGCACTGAGACGTCATTTCTGATGTTTCAGATATGATATTTATAAAAGGTCAAGCTGCGCAATGAATACGCTTCTTTATTGTGTTTATTTCATAATAAAATTATTGTGTTTGTTTCTGTAAATTTCATGAGGAACGTTTACTTTTCACAAGTTCCCGTAATATTTGTCTGAAAATAAAAGAAAATATCTTATATTTACCAAGGAGAAAAAACAAACTTCAAAACTTTTTCTTACAATTTGTCAGAATTAATTTTTCATACGTTTAGTACAATTATGATAAAGCATATCGATAAGTTTTCAAACTCTAAATTGTAATTAGTAAAATAATCACCTTGGTGTAACATGTTATAATCAGTACAACAATTTCCAAAAAATGAATTATCAATACAAAGATGATTTTCCGATCTTTTAAGAACCAGAAAATTGAATTTATTTAACGCTTAAAAATTACAATTCATGTTAATTCAAATTGCTGTTGCGCAGAAGAACGTAAATAAGTACGCAGGTATGGAAATATTTCACTACAATACTCACCCGGCAAAAGTCACGATGTATATCTATCTTAAAAACGAAATTCTGGATATTAGTTTATGTATTTATAACTTTAACAAAACTATGAGCCCACTTATTGGGACTTCCGTGAATCGACAGTAAATTTGCCGAATGTTTTTCGGAATATTAAACTATCGGTCCACTAGTCACTGATAGTCCACTAGTCACTTTGGAATGGGTCGAAAAGTCATAGGTCGAGCGTGTGCCTGCTTGATTATGATTCAACTATCTGAAATGCGCGCTACACGCCAACAAGAAGCAGGCGAATATCGTTAAATCGTCCGGATGGTGTTTCTCATGTACGCCCCTAGATGGCAGTCCACGCCAATGCGCTAGAGGTTGTCTTTAAAGCTAGGGTAATCATCATTAACTTGTATCTTCTATCGAGGTCAATGGTCAATTTATGTAATTTGCAGAAAATTTGTTCGGAGAAATAGTATTAGAAAATATTTAATTGCCAAGTACAAAGATTCCGACAGAAAAAATACTTTAATTTGAATATTACATTGAAAACGAAAAGTAAATATTTCTGAGATAATATTTTATTTACTTTCTTCATACATATTTTTGCGAAACCTCGTTTCTTCTCGAAGTACAGTGATTACGTTATGAAGAATGTATCTGCTGAATTAATCATAAAAGAAGAAATACACTTCGTCGAATTCAGAAAGAAATGTTTTTAAAAGTTCTTTCACATTGAATAAAACTCATCACAGTAAACATTACAAAATATTCATTCAAATCAAATTAATGAAAATAGTAATCATGAACAAACACGTACACGTAAAATACAACAAAAAGCGATTTTTAATCAAAAAAGAAAAAAGTCAAAATGTAGGTGAGCAGGTGATTTTATTGCATTACGAACTATTTGATTTCTAAAATGACAGCGGGTCTGGTGGGCGTTGGTGATTAATGAACAATTATCAGACTCATAAAAATAAAACCAAATAACGGAAAAAGTTGTCGTTTTTAATACACGGATAGTACTGGTAAAAATGTATTATTATTCTTTCATCATAATTTTTCAAACAAAACACATTTTTGCATATGTCCATCTGATTAAATATGTTTTTTTAAGTACAGAATTAAGAGGTATTTTTGTCGTTCAAACTGATGCCACCTAACCTTTCAGTCGTTTTTTATAACTTTTGTATTAATATTTTTATACGGAACATATAATGTGTGAGGGTGTGCGTTGGTTACTTTTACCAGTCTTTTAATGAGCAATTTTAATTTTCTTTTTCCATGTTGGAGGAAGTGCAGAACGTGAAATTGGCTTGTCCATCACCAATAAGAGCTGTTTGAAACACTGTTGTATCTGTCAGTGTTCATATTTCTCATTGTTTGTACAAGTACTTGGCAACTTTTGAGGTAAATATTCGGCAGTCCTTCGTATTTCAGACGACGACAAAGTTATGTCAAACCTTAATCAAATAGTTGTGCTCTAATGTTGAAAAATAGGGTTACATTGGAATACTCGTGTAACTTGTTGATCCTAGGCCACGACGGTCCCTATTTGTTTAAATTTATTATCAAACCTAGAAACATTGTTTCTGAAACGCTTGCTGATATGAGGGGTCAAAATTAAAAACATTGTATGTATGTAGTTTTGCCTCAACGACAGTAATATTTAATATCGAATAACTGATCAAATCACGGTAAGGATTACATGAACTTTCTTATACCATCACTTGCTGACTTGTTTCAAAACGTAAACAGCTTTCCTTAGTTTACTCACTTTGCCCTCTTTTAACTCACCGTCTAGAAAGGCTGTGGAGATGTCTACTCACCATTTAGAAAGGTGGTGGATTTGCAGTTCAAGTTTAACAGATAAAGATAAAAATAATCTCAGCGTACTATATCTAACAACAAGAGCATAGGTACCCAAAAATATATATACAATATTTGTGAGAACAACCTACAGCCACTAGTCTCGCTTAGTATTTGACAATTTGATAATATTTGATACTTTTACACTTTATTTTGAAAACCCATTTGCTTCTCACAACATTTTTATCATTAGGCTTTGTTATAAGATCCCTTACATTATTATCCTCATATGATCAGTTCATCTTTTATAGCATTTTCCCAATGCAAAGCATCTCTACTTGCCAAAGCTTCACTTACTGTTGCAGGTTCTATAACTTCATTGAAAACTGCATTATCATATAACGAAGCAGCATAGAGGTCAAAATCAGGAAATTACCTTTCTTTCTGGCAAGGGGTACCTTCCTTCAGTTTTCAGGGTTTTCATTATTATCGTTAATGACTTCATCTTCCCCTTCAAATTATCCTTCATGTTCAGCATCATGAAACGCATCAGTTGTTTCTTCTATTGACATATCCTCTACATAATTTTCTTCCATGAGATCAAGTATTGGACTGTAAACAACATCACTTACATCCGCCAGTCTTTGAACTAGCAGTATATTTGACATCTTCACAATGATTGTTCAAAAACTCTAACTTCTGACACCCAACATGTGCCTAACCTTTGATGCCATAGGTTGTAATTTTCAACGTTTTTCAGAAGAACAGATTTTGTTACTATTTACTCTCCAAGTTATACAATCCATTCACTCTACTTCCAGTAACTAGCACTAAACCAGTAATATCACCATCATCATCAAAAACTGTACGGCCTGTTGCAGTGAACAACATATTTATGCCACGATCAGTACACTGATTACTGATAACAATGGCACACTTAAACCAGGAGCGTAAAGCACATAAGATATTTTATCAATTGAACAAGTTGAGGAAAATTTTAATTCTCCTGTACCAGCAACTTTCAACTTCTCATTATTACAAACAATAACACTCTGATCATGTTCTCGGTCTTTGTAATTTACAAGCCATCTTTTTTCAGGTGGCATGTGTTACAAAGAAACAGAATCTATTACAATTGCACTATCAGACATTCGAGTAAACAAAGCATACAAAAACGTTCTCTTCTCAGAATTCTTTTTCTTGCTTTTCTGATCTTCACTCTTTTTGTCCATCTTCATTTCAGCGCCAGTTTTCGATTCCTTCGAATTAGGTCAGTCCTTGATGTAGTGCCCTATTTCGTGACAACGCCAACAACGTCTTTGAGACACGTCAAACTCTGACTTGTCACTTTTCTTATCTGGACGTTTCTTCTTCAAGTAGAAAGCAGCACGATCACCCCACTCTTCATTTGGTAAGATCTCTTCTTTGACTATCATCCAAGAGTTTACTAATCACAGTGTCCAATATCACGTCATTTTACCCAGCACACAGTGTTATGACTAGGGTGTCAAACCCACTTGGCAGTCCTTGGAAAATCATATCAATCAGGCACTTGTCTTTAATTTTTTCTCCTAGACTTTTCAGCTCTTGACCTAGAGAGGTTATGTGGGCAATATTCGACTATATATTTGAGAAATCTTGAAACCTTGCTTGATTTATAGTCCGCACTAGGTGGACACAACGCCAGCGTCCCTTGGCCTGAAACTTCTTCTCCAGCAATTCCCAAACTTATTTACCTGTCTTCCCGGACTCAACATAACCGTCTTCCCGGATAGTTTTGGGGGTCAGTCATGAGTCAGATGTCGACCAGAGCACGTTCCTCGCGGCGCTCCTTGCCATCAGTCATATCGATCCCCAACACAGCACTCCAGCTTTGCAATACCGAAGTNTCATGAGTCAGATGTCGACCAGAGCACGTTCCTCGCGGCGCTCCTTGCCATCAGTCATATCGATCCCCAACACAGCACTCCAGCTTTGCAATACCGAAGTTATAGGTCCCGTAGCATCAGGTTTCCCCATCTTGATTACTGAATTACCGGCGACTACAATCACTCGTGCTCATTCACAGTCATAGCTCATCACCTCTCAATTACAAAAAGATTCACACTGTCGACTATTGAGAATAATTAGTCCTGGGTCAATAACCGGTTATAATTATATAGCAGTGACTAGGCCAGCGATTAGGAGTGATAAAGGTGATTAATACAAATAAGACACTCACGCTTCTTCCAGCTCGGGTGTTTAATGAATACTGCCGGAAACAGGATAGAGTACATGCAGTACATAAAAAAATATAGATGACAAGGATTACATATTGCCAACCTAAATCCAACAAGGTACATTAAAACAACTGATTAAAAATTACCATGCATTAATATCTCAATACCTCAAAATACCTGCATATACCTTGTGCAAGTCTCTGTTTTTTATCAACAGTTACTGCTCTTAATAAAGATTTCTAGAGTAACATTTTACAGGTTTTCAGTGTGGAAATTCAATACAAGGACCATTTAAGTCTGTTATCTGTTCGTAAATTCACATTTGTTCTACACAGGAAAAATATAGCTTTTACTTAGTAGTGATGTATTACATACAGCTTTACTATATAATAACTAAAGTAGTTTCTTATAATTTATTACATGAAAATCTCACAACATTTTTTTTTCTAACAGCCTGATGATGATTAGCAATGGGCTGAATGACTGCAAGAGCAGATATTGATCTCCCCGATTTTCAGGGATTGGGAGTTACCTCAAATTTTAATTTGAGAACCTCTCTCATCAATTTGATTTAAATTACAGTATATACCTAAATTTGCTATTTTTGTCAACAATAGATTATAGAAAAATGTTAAATGTAATAACAAAATTTCCCAGACATTGCTGGGTTACTTCAACTAGTTGGTATGTGTTATATGTGTACACATTCATATATGCTTATGGTTTACTAAGAAATAATTTCTGGGGGGGGGGGAACTGAAATATCCTTTCAGTTCCTCTTAAGTCAAACATATAAAAGTTATTATTATTTGTCAAATTTGAAGCTTAAACCTGGGTTGTTTAAATTTCTGTTATAATTATATAGCAGTGACTAGGCCAGCGATTAGGAGTGATAAAGGTGATTAATACAAAAAAGACTCACGCTCATTACAGCTCGGGTGTTTAATGAATACTGCCAGAAACAGGAAACAGTACATAGAAAAATATAGATGACAAGGATTACATATTGCCAACCTAAATCCAATACATTTGGTGTTTACTTGGCTATGTTGCGAGTCCTTCCCCTCCTTCCTCGTAGCATCCCCAATCTTCTCACGTCGACCGCAATCCTCAGCTCGTCACGACTGCTCACTCATGGAGTCCTTTTGACTAACTGACTGCCTCTCGAGCTGTCAACGCTCTGGAGATTGCGTGTAAGATGCGTAACTGGAGTAAATCATACTCGCCATGACTTGGGTCGTATTCTTATTCATAAACTTCCTCTCTCCCGCTTTAGGTCTTTAAGATCAGTTGCAACTTTCTGGAGTCGATCCAAATCGCTTAAAGTGCCAACACACTATTGGTGTTAGGTGTGGGGTACAATGCAGAAATAGGGGTAGAAATTAAGTATGGAATATTTCCCAATCGGCAAACGCGACATAATAAAAAATATAGGACGTAAGTAATGTGGGATATTTACTTTTTACGGCTGCCGAGGGTGCAGTGCCAGACGGGTGTGTGGATTATCACCTGACCGTGGAAGGAGGAAAGGGGGAAGTGTGGGTAGAGGTGACTTATTTAAGAATTTTATGATCATGAACATCGTCTTCTCAGGAATGCCTGAGTGGAATGAGTATGAGTGCGAGTGTTTAGAGAATCTTCTTAAGGATTCGTCCTTCGGTGGAGGGGATGAAAGAATAGAGCAGTGTATGACCGCAAGTTGCAGCTGGCAAGTGGAAGGCAGCGACCGAGTAGTAGTGTATTATTTGTTGGTAAAGATGCACGCATTTGACGTGTTAGTTCATATTACTAATTTTCAAAGTAAATGAAAATGTTACATTAAGAATACCATTAAATGATAAGTTTCTATTCAGTGACTACTATTTGCACGTCCAGAAAATCCCCCCCAAAAAACAATTTAATTCACACTAATAAGAATTAAAAATATGAATATGATATATTATTATATCTATTAGAATATAATATTAAAATTTATTAATTAATATATTGTAAAGATGATTTTTTTTCACTTGTTGACTGAATTATTTTGGTGTTTATAGCTTCAAACGTAACAAGGAGAATGCACTCGTCTGGAAATATTTCTTTCCGAACGCGCACTCGCGCGCTTCGCTCGCTCACTCACCGTGCGAATCGAACCCCGTTGCCTCATGGACTCGGTTCCGTAAGAGCGCTGCTCTGACAGCCGTTTAATGCGCTACGATACAGACAGAGAGCGTCGCTATCTCGCCAAAAGGTCGCAAGAGAGCTCAAACGAAATGCTGCAACTGATGCGTCGCTGTGTTTTCCAGTGTTACGATACGATCTCCGTATCGTACAATTATGGTCTTATATTATTCTCCTTAGGACCTTTTTATTGCATTAGTAAAAATACATCATTCAGTGCAGACTAAAATTTTGACTGAGATGACTTTCATACATTATGAGCGTTACGTAAAAAGAACTAGGTGGCAGTTAAAATTGGAAATTGTTCAACAAAAACTAATGATATAGAATCACTAAACCACCTATGTTATTTCAAGTTCACTGCAATTTAGGAGATAAAAAATCTTTAAAATAAATGAAATTAAGAATGAGATATATGGGACATGTTATCATAGTCGTGTTCCCGTCAATAAATCTTTAACGAAATAATTAATGAAATATATATCACTTCGCTGACTCTTGTGTCGTGAATCACCTTGTCCTCGTATATCCCTAAAACAAAACACCAACCATTTTCAGAGAGCAAAATATAGAGATTGAAGTAAAAAAGAGATGAAAGGTAAATAATCAAATGATGTACATAAGAATTATCTCATTCTTAAGATAATTTTTATTCAACAGTGGTTTAATGCCAATAGAGGCTCAAACCCCGTTAGAAACTTGCGAAGTGTATTGAACATATTGCATGTAATGAACAAAACGTTAACAAGAAATTAAAACATTAAAAACATGATGATACTCGATCAATCATTTTCGTTCGAAACTATATTTGTAAAATATTTAAATTTTGTATTCGTATCTTTTAAGATAGCTACATTCGAATTCTGGTAATGGAGGCAGTACACAATTCTATACGATCATTGATTTATTCCAAAACTCTCGCGGTGCAAGTTGTCGAGTCTCGTGCGCACTCAGTGGAGTAAATATAAAACGCCACAAGGTAGTTTTACGAGGTCTCCAATATCAAGTAGTATTTTTATTAAAATTAAACGAAGTTCAATAGGAGTGAAAATACAGAGAGTGAGGGAGCAGAAGAAACCATTAGAAATTTGATTTGATACAGTATTTTGCACTTTTAAGACAAAAATACTAGTTAAAATATTATTTAATCATCCTTTCTTTTATGATTTATTTCGTAAATTAAAAAATCCAATTGAGAATAATTCAGCTTTAAATTTAAATCTCTATAATGGTATTTAAAAGTTGAAATATTCTTAACAATGTTGTAGAGCAAAAGTTTAAGCATTCAAAAACATTTTGAAACAAAATTTTTCGAAAGACAAATATTTATATTTCTAAACCTCTTAAAAACGTCTTTCTCCATCAACAGGTTATTTTCCTTCACTAAATTTCGTATTGCTACTACGGACACCGACATTGTGATATAAATTACTGCTTATACAAAAATCGATATATCTTCCCATGGTTAACTCTAGTCTGGCCGTGTTCTCCTTGAGTCCCCAAGCGGAGTATCTTATATCCCCGATGAGCAGAGTGACGTCAATATTACTGCTCGCAAGAGTACAATGAGTGTGTGTGCTGTCGTTAAAGCGACCCTGGCTGCCAACTCGCAGGAAACTATATGCTCCAGATTCAACATCGAGATATATCGGTATCCAATACTACTGTGGTGAGTAGATGGTGAATGAAGAAATATAAAAGAACTGTATATAATGCAAATAATATACTCCCCATAGTTAAGGGAAGAAAATTGATATTTTCAATTTGGCCAATGTTTCAAACAATTAATTTTTTTCATTTCAGTTTAATTATGTACATGTACAGCATTTATTTCTGTATTCATCACCAACACTCCCCATTAACTCCATTGGGTATGAAAGAATACACTTAAAATGTGTCCTGACGAAGATAAAATAAAGTTTTGAAACGTTGCCGAATTGTTAACTTCAAATTAAAAAATCAAGTTTTTTAACTTATGGACTACTTCTGTTAACCCAAAATTACTTGAGTGTTGACTCGGTTGAATAAATATTCCCGATTTTCTATTGATCACTCCGTACACTAGCAAGAATGATATGAATATTTTGATTCAGTTAATTTAACTAAGCACAATCTAGATAAGAAAAAAACCCGTTGTGTGTAATTTACATGCAAAAAATCAGCTAAATAGTTGTACAAAATGATCTTATTTGAATGGGATTGCAGGGATACATCCCAACTCGATGTTGGAATAGTCGTCAAAAACGAAAACCTCAAAAATGTAGTTCTTGCAGTGTATTATGTTATGCTTGCCACATTTCAAAACTGGATTCGTCATAAGTATATAACATTTCGAAAACGGATTTACCTTAAGAATATATACAATAAAGTTTTCAAGTAATTAAAAGTAAAATTTTAAGTAAGAAATGTTTGATTCTTACAAACAAAAACCTATGAAATATACTACAATATGATGAATAATATAAGAGGGCCTAGAGTCTTCGGATATAATGTTACTGAATTTTTATAGAACTACAAAAAACCGGTGTATGCAATGCATAATATATACTGACTTTAAAATTTTGTGATTTCGCATGTACTGGAAAAGATTTTGTTTGATTGAAGTGTCGTGGGAGGTTTTCTTAAGCCTTGATGGTTTTAAGAGCAACATGGACAAGAATTTTATCAAATTATGATAACTGCACATAATGGAGAGATGAAAGTTATGATAGCAATAGTTCTATGTTTCTATAAGAAGCCATTTTAAAGAAATAAAATTAAAAATGAAGAGTCGAAGAGAATAGAAAAAGGTTACATTTAGAAAGTTCTACGAGTATTTTTATCCATGAGATACTTACGAATACTGGGATAGAATAAAAAGAAAAAAATTAATATATCATTATAAGAAACCATTTTACGCATCGAAAGATAAAATAGCAGTTAATTTAATGAGAATGGCATTTCTTGGTCATGTAATGAAATGAAAAGCGTCAACTTAATTTATTTGCAATTCTCTATTATCAAGCTCGAAGAATGAAATATAGCGAGGTACGAAAGAGATTTATTTTACCGCTCATTCATATATGCATTAGTGCGGATCTATGGATGGAGTACTTGCAATGAACAACAAATGGTCAATGCGATTTCCCACGCGCTCTACTAGTGACTTCAGAAAGCACACCTTCCTCCACTAATATACAAAACTAGCTGACCTTGTCAGTTTTGCATTGAATTTTTCTGAATTAAATTGTGATATGGTTAACTCTTCGTTATAATTTAATGTAGACAACAATACCTCGTTTGCACACAAAACCGCAATGATATCTTTGATGCTATCTCGTGATGCTTAGCAGAAAGTAAAAATAAATATCATATAACCCTATTTCACTCCTTTATAACCGGAATTTCAATAAATTATATGTTAGTAGCCTATACAATACAATCGCAACATTCCGGGAAAATTGCTATCTGTAAAAATGTTTGCTGTCCGCAGGTGAATGGGTCAGTCAGCCACTCAGGACAAAGCCACACAAGTTGAGAAATAATTCTTTCTATTCCTACACCGCAGTAATCAGATGTGTTGACGATTTCCTATTGTTTTATCTTTTACCGATTTCTTTCCGAGATAACGGTATTTAAAAATTTTATCAAGAAAAGAAACTACTTGATTCATTTATTTGAGAAGCACGTAACTGACTACGTGAGACATACTAATGACAGCTCTAACGCGTCTCCCCCCCCTCCCCAGAGGACTTTCGTGTACATTAGTACGTGTTTGGCAAACACAGGGGCCCGAGCTGAGTCTGGTATTACTTCCACTTTCTTGTACCAGGCTCCTTCCTTTCTCTCTCCTGACCTTCCTTGGTCACCTCTTATTCTTTTCGATCACGACGCTATTAAGGCTAGGGTATCTTTCATTTTCCTCATTTTTTGTAATGTTTTGATATATGTTTTGATATATTGTAATTTAGGAGGGTTTTTAGTGGGTATGGTTGAGTCATTCGGCGAGTCCCACACGTGGGGAGAGACATGTTGGTTCTCCCTAGTGCGTAACTGCATTTTCCCTACCTGTACAAGTTTTTAGGGCTCTAATGACCTCGATGGCGACGAGCCGAAAAGCCCCACAAAAAATCCAAGGCGTCTCATCATGCTAATAACCTGTGAAAGATGAAACAATAGGAAATCTTCAAAATATCTTGTAATGCTTTAACGTACGATACATAATTTTTGTGGTTTGCTCCGTCCAGTTATACAGATAACGCACGCAAATTGTCTGGGAACATTTACGTTCTAATGAATATGATGATGCTTATTCCTAAAGAATTGAATATGAGTTTTGTAATGCTCCATAGTGTATAATCATACAATATTCATAACTGTTCACATGTCCTGTTTACGATGTCAATGCTATATATGAAACAGTAAACTTGCCTTCAACTAGCAGCATCTGCCATATTATTCATGTCAATAAAATGTTCTTTCTAAATACATTTAAACGTTCTTATTATCATCATGCAGTATGTCAGTTACTTTCAATTCGCACGATAAATCGCGCGAGTTTAGCTCGCTTCTCTAATTAAAAAAGTCGCATGATAGAATTCGAGACGCGTTTCTCTCTTTGGTCGATGCTAGAACCACGTTTGAGAAGAGGCCGACCTCGCGTGGACAATAAGAGGCGCAGCGCATCCAAACATTGAGGAAACGAATGTCGGAAGTGGAGATACGTGTGAAGAGTTAGTACTGTGAAGGGAGCCTACGACGGAAGGGTATCGTGAGGTGTTCACCGAGGCTGACTAATATTGAAAGCTACCCTCTTATCTGCCTAAAATGTTAAGTTCATTGTTATGTTGCTCAAGGCATGGTTGTTCCCACGACAAAATTTCGAATCCAGCAATATAGCTACCCTCTGACACAAATTGGCTCTCAAACATCCCACAGATATTATACCAATCGTGAAAACCTTATAAATTGCCCGGTTAACCCGAATAAATTCAAAATTCAATATTACGAATACAGTATCGAGTTTCATCCGGGTTTTCGAAAATTCATATCACTTTCTGTCGCAAAGATACTGTCAAAGTTGAGGTGTAGTTTTCTTTGTAACTGTAAACAGTATTTCCAATACGTCACTACCAACCAGCAAAGAATATATCTTTTCAGAATGTGAAAACCTTTTTGTATAATTTATTTGAAAACTTTGGATACAAATTCTATCATTTATTAAATACGCCGAAATGTCGTTAGTGTATATTTCACTAGAAACAAGGAAATATAAGGAATGTAATCAGAATATAACATAATAGGAAATAATTTATTTATGTAAGAAAATGCTTTATATTCTAACCTCATGTTTCAGATATCAATTACATTCTAATAAATAGCGTTATTTTGAAATAGAAGAAATTTACATTCATGGAAAACTAGGGTACGTTTCACTCGTAATTGTGCCGTGCAGCACATTAGTATATAAGGTATCAAACTGTTGGCTACAGAATACTTACTCTCATGTAAGTTCATAAATAAGAATATTTCAATTAAACAACCATTTCTGTTGTTTACATCATCATTTGTCAAGTAACTTATTTTAACTTTTTATGTCTCATAAATGCTCGAGATAAAAAAATATTCGCCGTACGTAAAACTTATTACAGTTTTTCATACAATACATAATTTCATGTCATGCATATTTTATCATTTTTGTCATATCCTTCTGATTAACCCAAAGAAACAGGAAATGACGCAGTGACGCGGAAAATAACCTGGCTCAAACGTAAAGATTACATTTCACCTGGTTCAAAACTTGATTCCATTTCAAATGCACAAGTACGAAAAATGCAATATTGATATGTGTTTTATCTCTAGCATCGAAAAGCAGAGGAACAGGATCTTTGCTTTTGACAGGTGTTGTGCAGTAAACGGAACACAACATCCACTTACAAAACCGTCGCTGTCGGCAGGATTAAAACCAGGAGCATTAACGGTTGTCGGGAGACGAAGGCTTACATTCAATTGATTTAATTATCTTTTTTAAAATTAATTCTGTCTCCAGAATTTTGTTGAGACGTTTCCTAAATAAGTATTCCAGTTGTTGTTTACTGTGCTTGTTGTTTATTAGTAGACTTTGGTTGAAACCCAGATATTTATAACTGTTATGAGAATTCAATGTTTCTATTTCACAGGAGTTTGCTTGCGCTTTTAATGGGACTGACAATTATACAGTTTTACCTCTTTTAACATTCAACATAGCACATTTGTCGGATCCAAAATTCATTTGTATATCTTTACAAAATTGTGCAGTGATGTCCAGAAGTCTGCTTATTTCATCTTTATCTTTAGCAAATAATTTTAAGTCATACATATGAAACAAGTGGCTAATGGTATGAATTCTTTTGTTTCCATCGAGAAGTTTAAATCCCAAATCCGATTCATTCAACATCTTTGACAAAGGGTTGAGTGCGAGGCAAATTGGACTGATTGTATCGCCCTGGAATATGCCACGTCGAATAGATATTTGGTTTGATCTTGTTGTTTTATTGCCATTCTTCAATTCTAATTGTGTACACCAGCCGTTCATGAGAGTTTTAAGAAACCTGATTACTTTAGGGTGAATTTTTCATAAAGTCAAGATTTTCAAAAGCCAAGAATGTGGGACGGAATCATACGCTTTTTGATAGTCGATCGAACTAACAGATAAATTTCTTTTCTTTTTCTTTGCTTGACTCGCTACAACCATATCAATTAGCAGTTGTTCTTTGCATCCCTGAGGGAAGGACAGCAGTCAGCTGCTCCTATTAGTCGCCTCTTTCGACAGGGGAAGATCCCGTGGTGCTATTCTCCAGGGGGTCCCGACACCACACGGTAATTATTATTATTATTATTATTATTATTATTCAGTCTTTTCCAACTCTTTCGGGAATCGAGTAAAATTCGACGCGATGTAACGAGTAAATTATTTGTCCAACAGAAAAGTTTCAAGATACAAGTTGTTGGAAACTTTCTCTATTTCATTTTTGTAAAGAAACATTTTCATCGAAAATATCATTGTTACTAAATTAGAAGTAAAATAACAAAATACTGTTATTTCTAGAAAAGTTTACGCAATTTTTTCATGTTTGCAATGAAAATTTTTTTTTTTAAAGTGATGATGTTAAGATTCGTTATCAGTTACCCTATAACTATACCGGACAAAAATTAAAAATAAATTCAAAACATAAGGAACGTGGTGGAATATAAATTCAAAATTTTCTAATGGGGAAACTATTCGCCTGGCAAAATCCACGCATAAGAATAGATTACAGGATATTTTGTCTTTATTCTAACTGCAAATACAATTTTCCTTTAAAACGCATGTGTATCTTGTAATAAGCAAGAAACTATAAAATGGCATAATTTTTTTATCTTTTCAATTGTTTTCCGTAGTTTCTGAATATCAACATCTTAAAATACATAAAGGAACAAAAGTTCAGAACTTTTCTATAACATTCAGACAAAAATTTCCAAAATGTTGGAGTATAAATTCAAAACACTTTGGCGGGTTAGTAATTCAACTGAGAAAAGAACAATGGAACGTACGTTTAATGAAATTTAATGTTGTTTACGTTTACAGAGAGATATTTTCTGTGTAGAGTGCGCAGAGGTTTCATGTAATAAATAAAAAAGGGGGGTGTCCTTATCTACCTCATCGGCATAGAGAACTATGGTTTCCTATCTAATATCTGGTATTTCATGTCACCCCTTTTCCTTTCCAGCTCTAGGGATTCCAGAAATGACTTATCCCCCAGTTCTTGTTGAGGAATAGTCAGCCCTATGTGAACCAAGTTTGGTGGAAATTGCTCCAGGCATTATAGAGCTGTGGTGAGACATACAGATAAAGAGACTCACCCCCATTTCACCCCTTCGAGAATAGATTTCTTAAAATAGTGCCATAAGAATCTATTTTTGCACAAATCACACCTATCTGTTAAATTTAGGCTTGATCGGACACTTGGAAGTGGGTGTATATCGAATTGCAAGATTTTTTCATCTACAAGCATATTTTCATATGAAGCCAATATAAGCTATTTAAACTAGTAGTTATTTGTTAACAAGTTGCTATAAAATTTATTTGCTCCATAAAATAAATGGTGATTCTCATTGTGGGCTTTTTCTCTAAAAATAAGATAAGACTAATATCAATACAAAATGTAATAGGGGTTTCAAACATAGTAATATGCTACCTTCCGGTCACTCAACAAAACGATGAAATCAATTTTCGTTGTTTATTATGCCTTTTCTTTCTGTAATGAGTTCATCATCATCATCATGTGATACAGTTTTTCTTCTAATTTTCAAAGGAAGATATAGATAAGCAAATAAATGCGCCAATATTTGAAGTAAACGTTCTTCGTTAAAGAAATCAATTTTACTTCCGTTGGTATTCATGCGCTTTTTTATAAATATTTTAGGAATTCATATTGAGAAAGAAGGTATATCTAGAAATTGAAATTATTAAACCGTCCTTTTTTATAAACAATTATTTATTATAAATGTCACAACATTTCAGTAATATATTGCAGCAAAATACTGCTGAAATGTTCTGACAATTATAATAAATAGTATACAAAAAAGCGGTTTAATAATTTCAATCTAATTATAATTGTTGTCATGAATAATAACAGTATTTCTAGAATATTTATTTTCTGGTTTACCGAAGCAAAGGTTGAAAATGAAAAAAAAAAAAAAACATAGTCAGAGAACTTTCTGCTTATCTGTGCAAATTAATTGCAATTCATTACTTCAACTTCGAGTGTTTTTCATGTAATTTCTCAGGAGCATTAAAAAAAGATATTTGTATACAAATAGAAGATAGTATCTTGAGGATATTATAACTATTAATTATCTTGAAAATTATTACTTTGTTAAATATTTGGTTGACGAGCATTCTATAATAGCGACAAAGGCTATGCTTTAAGAAGAACTAAAAGATAGAATCCACAAATAAAATTTAATCAAATTAACTTTTGAAAAATAAATCATGATTAGAACACAAAAACAAGTTGTGAGTTTCCTTCTTATTGTATTTGTTGTATTCTTCGTTCTTATTTCTCGTCCTCTCTTTAACTTAATGTATTATATCCGTCAGAATGTCTAGGCTTAATTACCCCCCAAAAGTGTTTCAAATGATAGTATAAAAAATTTCCTTTCTAGTGACGATGAACTTATATACCATTAAAGCGCAAAATTTTGAATTATTTCACTTT
This sequence comes from Laupala kohalensis, assembly GCA_002313205.1. Taxonomy (NCBI): domain Eukaryota; kingdom Metazoa; phylum Arthropoda; class Insecta; order Orthoptera; family Trigonidiidae; genus Laupala; species Laupala kohalensis. Next base: position 306,208 of record NNCF01125966.1, on the reverse strand, counting down.
AAATTACCATGGGTTAATGTGGAGAAACTTTCGCCTTTTTAATATTTTTTGATATCCTGGCAAAACTACCGGTTGAACACAATGAAGAAAACCCACTCAAACACAGAAAACGGATATAGGAACGAAATGACGTTAGTATCTTACGGAGAATTGACGTTCATTCCCTACGGAGAATTTACAAGAATAATTCGCCAAAAACTGGAAAATACTGTTCTAACGGAAATGGCAACCGAATAACGTGACTGAACACAGTGCAACCCTTATTGAAGAATGAGTCAAACGACAATTTAAATTTATTATTAAGTTTTAATATCATAAAATTATTGTCCTTTTCCAACATTTAGTAGAATGCATTATTAATTAATTGAAACTAATGGCTTTAGGCAACGCGGATGTAGTACCTTAAAGTCTGTAAAATACAACACGATGTGAAGACAAGTGTACTCGTGAAAGAGAAGTTGAAACTTTGCTTTTCCCGATATATAATTTTGCAAAGAACTTAATACGGACTTAACGGTTCTGGGCGGGTCACGATTATTCTCATTGAAGATACAAGATATTTGTATTCGACACCGGAAACGCACCGGTGCCAAACGGGAAGCATCAATCAGGCGCTAACTGAGGAAGTTCTTCAGGCGTCTACATCGTGTTTATGAACGATTTTCGAATGGATGAGTTATCGATAAGTCAATTATGAAACATCGCAAAGTTACATTATAATGAGATGAAGCTTCTTTAAAAATATATATATTTAATAGATGATATGTCTTTGAGACATTCCGAAAACCGAATGAATGTGAAAAATCCCAAACTATAAATCTAAACGATCTTAGATGTAACTTCCTATTTCTACTTCCATTATTGTTAAATTGTAAATATTAAATCATCTTACTTATTGAATTGGTTATTTCAAAATATAGATTCCTGCAAAATGTTCAGAAGAACACTACATTTATGGTTAATGAAAGTTATACAGCATGACGAATTTTTTGTCTGATTACACAATTATATTTCAACACATAATCACTAAACATTCGAGAAAAGCTCTTTAACATGAAACTGATTATCATAATGCAATGAGAATTCCTGAAAAAACATTTTCTGGTGAATTTTTGCAAGTCAGTGTTCTAAACAAAAAACATTCAATTATTGTAAATTATTTTCAGTTCAAAAGAATACGACTTATTTTTATCAGGAAGAGAAATGTTTTGGCGCTATTTTGTGTGATAACAAACTTTTATTAATTGTCTCAATCAATTTCAACAACATTAAATTAACAAATAAAATGTAATATGTACTCAGTCACACTCAGTGCCTTTATAGGAAATTTAAGAAAATGGTATCATGAACTATGTAATACATGTGGTTGTGTAAAATAGTTTTTTGTATAATGTGTATGACGTGTGAATTTGATATTCATGTAGTATGAAGTTTAGAAAATTTGAGTGATATCAAAAACTAGACAGACCTAAAGAGGAGGCCGGAATTGTAGAGCCTCGAAACGTTGTCAATGTCAATGTCAACCATAACATTTTTCATAATGAAGAAATAAAGAAAAGATGCATTGTTAAATGTGGATTTGTGTTTTTTTGACTGGTGAAGGCACGGTGAAACCTATATAAAATAAAATTTAATATAAATAAGAAGTATTTTTACGTTGGCCCTATCCTATCCTGTTAGCGGCTATTTTTATACAGACTCTCTAGGTTCTTGTGTATGGGCGGCGTCTGATGACATAAATCTAGAATTTAGTGTTATTTTAAGACTTACAATTTATGAACAATATTTTCCGAAAAATCTTTGGTTTGATATTAACACGTACTTCTGTATGACTTTATCGTTTTTAATAAATACAATTTATATTCTATTAATATTATAACACACACCGAAATATTTCTATCCTTATGAGTGTGCTGAAGTGTTGAATCCACCTCTGCCTTGGGACCCTTGATCGGAATTGATTGGTTGGTCTCTATCTTCCAGAGAGTAAATTAGTTTATTGTTCTCCACGTGGTCATACGCAGTTTGTAACGGTTTCTTGACAATAAATTTTTTTTATTTATTTCATTAAGCCTATTAATTACTTTCATAACATTCTTATTTTATGAACGTTATAGATTATTGATGTGAATTTATCAAGTTTGTGATCTACGTATAATGTTTTATTTGCCACTTTTTTTTTCATTCGTCTCAACAAACAAGTATTTTATAGATTACAAATGAAATATTTCATAATTTGTAACTAAATATATTTGAATTACGAGTCATATTTTGTTATATAGACAAATCCAGTATAGTAAGCACGTTCATGTACTTCACGGAATTCTTTCTTCAATGAAGAGATTACTAAGAAAATAACAGTTTTTGAAATAGATGAAAGCGAATGAGAATAAAGAATTTATTTTATTTCTGAGTCGTTTAATGTATTTATGTGAATTCGATTTAATATAGATTATTGTTATGAAAGGATATGGCACAATACCTATTTTATATAATTCTCATTAATATATGAGAAGTAAATTTGTTCTTCTACCATGGTTTCACTTCTCAAGAAACATACAGATTTATTATTTATTAGTTAGTAATCATGACATACATTTTAGTAATACAATAACTGAACAATCTTGTCGTATTACAAATAAATACCTGTTTTCCCCAGTGCCGCGGCTAGTTAGCCAATAACTGAAAATCTACAAAAAAACTGACATTTAAATTTGCAAAGAAATTTAATGAAAAGGATATTATATTGAAAAGTGCCGCTGATTAAGTTTGAGACGAGTGTCGAAGGAGACAATGGTGCTGGAACGTCACGGGCGACGTCCGTGGCACCAGTTGCGACACGATGCATGGCACGAGGATGAGAAGCAGTCTCTTGAATGGGGCCGATGCAAAGGTAAGGGTGGGGGCGGCGGCCGACGGGGGCGCAACGCGCATGCTCACGGGGCGGTGGCGGAGACGGTTGGTGCTGTGAGGACTTGGCACTGTCTGCTGGCAGTCGGCCGCGTACGTGGAGGCGCCCCTCGACGTCGACGCCAGCGCCCGCCTGCCCGCCCGCCGTGCTCGTCTGCTCTGCTCGCCCATCCGCCTACCACCTGTTGTGAGGTCGCTGCCTCCGCCGCAGCCGCCGCCGCAGATATTGCAGACGAAACAACAGGTAGGACTAGCGACGCATGTTTTGTGGGATCGAAAAGTCTTCTCTCATTTTTATAGCACTTAATGTCTCATTACATTACTATCCGTCCTAGCGCCGTACAAAGAACCCTAGTGTTAGTTCCTTTCTTAATCTTCTTTACGTCCATTTATAGCATTTCGGTTTCTGTATTTCTATTTTCTCTCCCAGATTCTTTCTCGTTTCCGGAAATGCTCATTTCTTTGACTTTTTCTGTATAAATTTTGGTACGCAATGCATCTAACTGTCTATAGATAGTCTTTAATAAAAATTAAGTACTTAGTAATATTTAGGATCGAATAGAGGTAGAAACTATCTCTTGAACATGTCAGATTATGAAGTTGATTTTGCCTCTACTGTTTCGACGTTCTGGACTTGTTAATGATTAAAAAAGGAGATCCAGCAAATACTCCCAAATGATAGGACTATGGCTACATAAGGAAGTTACGAGTGCATTACGAAACAGGTTGTGTTCCAGTTGAGGGTGCTACTAGAGGAAGGTGAACACAATTGCATTCGTTTATTGTGTTACGAGAAGAGGTATGAAGGGTTATAACATGGAATATAAGTGATGAAGTAGGCGTGAATATTTTTCTTGCAAGTTGACTATGTACTGTAACTTTTATAAGTGATGTGATTATTGAACATACTTTAGAGAATAAAATTTATTAATTGCTAAGTGAATATAAAAATAGAATTTTTATCTAATCGGAAATGTGATTGTTTCAAAAAAAAATTAATAATACATAAGGTATAGGTAAGACTTGGATTAGGCCACTCAGTTTTTTTTCCAAGTGTGAGGTTGATATATAGATATGGATAGAGTGAAGACACTTACAAAGATGAAATCGACTTACGAGCATTGCAAATCTATGATACGTAATAGTGAGATATTTCATCTGGAAGTTGTTCGTGCATATTAAACAGGAGACTTAAAATCTAACAAAGCTCTTCCTATTTCATTGTTCTCTTTCTATCAATAGATAAATGAACGCGAAAGAGTAGGTGGAATTCTTTCCTATCATCTCGCTAACAAAAAGTGGTAGATAATATAGATTAGTAAATAAGAAAATACTAATCCATTTTTTGTCCAATTCTTTCATCAACCAATGCCACCTATCCTTGCACCAGTTATCAAGCGAACTACGCCATTTTTGAAATCCTTCGAAACTATCAAACACATAAGAAACAAAAATTAACTCCACTGAATAGTAATTTTTTTCCAATATAAACTACAAATAATTATGTAACAAAAGAAAAAGATATTCTATAAAGTTTCTCAATTTCTGATACAGGTTTAGTTTAATGTAGTATATTACTCTAGAATCAATTTAATGATGGTCCCTGTATACCACGCTTTTCATATTTTCTCTTGTTTATGCAATGTTTTCGGATAGACTTACGAGCCCAGAAATCTGAAGATATGACACAAAAAACACATAATGAGAGACATCTCCTGTTTAAGACATTACGTCCCGTGTATGAAGAAAACTCTGTGCTCTACCTATAGAGATGCTTAAATAAAAAGGGAAATCAAATTTAATGAATTGAAAAGTTGTTAGAACAGTCTATTGCAATTCCGGTACGTTGAAGATGTAAGACGAGAACATAATCTGATGAGCAATGGGGTTGAGGATTCGATTCTTCAATATGAGATCCATTCGTCTCTTCATGCAATACACAAGTTTCTCTGAACTCTTGTCGGTGAATACGAAGGTTATCAAAACTCTTTATTAGTATACAAATATATTATATCTTCAGCCTTTCCATGGGCATGCGATAATATTGCTCCGTGAGCTTTGGAATTTGTCTTGAATTCTAATTTGCGTTTGTAAATTTTCAAATTAATGAATAAATTTACATCTTTTAGGGTATGTATTCTTGAAAAAATGTAGATTTTCATTAAAGACAGCCAGGCACACACACAGAGAGAGAGAGATAAGATTCACAAAGACAAACTAATAGTGCAAAACCATTGCACATACTTTCTCATATACGTTTATCCGTCTACGGCATAGAGTGAGAAAACATTCTGCAGTGAAAGAGCCATTTCTGGCGTGGTCCTCTATATTTTGATCGTCTTCCAGTGCTCTATTTATGCTCAAAGTTGCTAGATGAACTTATTACTGACTTTTACTTGAAATTTTAATGTAAAATAAATATTCAGAATATTATTTCAAAACATATAGCGACATATCAGTCTTATAAATATACCAAAAGTGTTATGTAAATGTAATTTCGCTGTAGACAGAAATTGCTGTATTTTTGTATCTGCAGTGCGTTTGCTGTCCTCCTATGTATTTTGTCATTATCATATCTTTCATTTTAGTTTACGAATAGAGTATTATACGTCTGCTTGGTTTATTTATACTGCTAAATATATTTCAAGTTTCTTAAAACAGTAAACTAATGTGTAAGAGAAACAGATATAAATTATTTTACTGCATCTATACCAAACTTTCAAGCATAATACCGTTAATGCGAATGTAATGCGTACAGAAAATTACTTTAAGTACAGAAAATTTAAGCAAAATCGTTGGAACCGTTTTTGAGAAACATTCAAGAGAGTACTTAGACCTTTGTTTTAAAGTAAAAAAATTAAAACACGTGCATCGACAAAAAGTAAATTCTACCGTAAGTACGAAATGCGAATTAAATTGATTCATCCGTTTACTCAGAATCGCTGCACACAGACGGACAGACAGACGGACGTCATGCCAAAAACCACTTTTTCAGAATCAGGAATCGCCAAAACGGATTTTTCCATCGAAATCTCGCTTTCGAATTTTTTCACGATGACAATACTTTTTGTACTCTATATGAGAAAGAAAAAATATATGGGCATGCAATAATATTTAGTAAGTTCCGTGAGCTTTGGAATGTATCTTGAATTCTAATTTACATTTGAAAATTATCTAATTAATGAATAAATGTACGTCTTGTTGTACGGGATGTATTCTTTAAAAAATGCAGATTTGCATTAAAGTCAGCCACAGAGAGAGAGAGAGAGAGAGA
>NNCF01125966.1:224423-299430 GCA_002313205.1 Laupala kohalensis | reverse complement strand
AGACGGGCACGGGTGGCGAGCGGGATGGCGCAGTCGGTAGGCGCATGAGCGCGTAAAACTCAAGGTCCCGGGTTCGATCCCCGGTCCCGTCTCCCATTTTCATTCGACGTAACATGATTAATAGTTTTCTTATAGTAAATTTTTAACCCTCCATTCATTTCTATTATGTATTTATGCAAGCTCAAATGATAATTACGAAATCTGTTGATTCAACCCCAATACCAATTTATAATTGTTCATGAAATTCCTTTCTATTGAAATCTCACTTCTCAAAAAATCATTTAGAAGAAGAAATATTTCTTTTAAATACTGTCTAAACTAAACTAATTATGTCTAAACTAAATGAATGGATGTTGACGCCCACTATTTATGTGAAGGATTTCAGTTCATGCGTTGAAATATTTCCAATAAACTCACTATCATCGTAACATTAAACCTACACTTTTATGTTTTGAATATCGTTCTCATAATGTTCTTCGAATTCATTTCGTGTAAATGTGGAATGTAGTTCAATTTCTTGTATTCCCGTTATAACATAAAAATAAATCACCCAGCTGATATGATAAAGTTGTGGCTCTTTAAAACTCACCGTCACATCGTGACCAGGTCAAAAGACGGAAGTGACACAATTAGTTATCGTTAATGAGCCCTTTTAGATAAGACAAGGGAAAGTAGCATATACGAAGTCGTACTGTAAGTTAGCATTGACGACGGAAATGAGATACAGGGTGATGACGACTTCCGTGTTCCAGTTCTCGCCTTCCTAAGCTGATAGAATATTACTTTACGATACAAAATTACGCCAGTTAACAATGTTAGAAAATAACTCTTCGGGAACGATTTGTTGATCTGATTGGGTCAACTCCTTGAAAAAAAATTGAAGAATTCATTAAGAAATTGTTTAGAACAGATCTGTTTGAATGAACATTTCCAAAGTAAATTATATAAATAATTCGAGACTTACGACATTTAATGGACGAACAATATATATTTTGTGTTTTTATTTCAGTTTTTAGTCACAAAATATATCATATTCGTCCGTTAAAATAGTAAGTATAGAATTATTCATTTTATTTTATTATATAATGAACTTTAATTGTCGTAGAATTTCCTAAGGAATAAACTGTTTATATGAATAAAAAATGAAGTGTTTATGTGACAACTCTATTAGTTTTTCTCATTTATTCGCTAGTGTTAATTATTGCTGCATGTATCTAATGCGTTTAGAAAAGAATTATTCATGTTTTTCTTTAAAAAACGTTACCAAGATCGCAACAAAATCCTTGATGAGTTCTGAAGTCGTATTAATACGAAAATAATGCGTCTCTATCGCTATATAATTTTCCTATTTCTTTTGAAGGATTATTACTTTCTTATAAAGTCGAGTAGTGTTTATTCCTATAAAAGACAATGACTTAACATCTCCCCTTACACTAATTTAGGAATAAATGGTATTTACATTTGTGACGCCGAAAGAAAGAGTCAAACACTAATTTTAAGAAGCTTGCTTTTAAAATGTGACACATGAAAAATGGAACTCTTTACTTTAAGAAAAACAGAAAAAGAAGGGCACACCCTTTTCTATATATCGCAAATATTTCCCTGGGGTGTGCGTGTACGAGCAACAATATTGCAGAACACAATTCAAAGGAGGATGTGAGAAAAACGAATGAAGAGATTGAGATACGCTGCCTTTAGAAGAAGTTTGCATCGCAGCGCGAGATGGATTATGAAGCGACTTGGAAGCGTAAGTTTTAAAGAGAACTTTTTGTTCTACGCAGGGCAGGAGATACGACGCGAGCGAAGAAACGGATTCGTCTTTGAGTTTGTATATGAGACTGATTTTCTGTCGGGAAGCTCGTCACGCTTGTATGTACAATATTACCGTGCGGATTGTTTACTTAGGAAGACACGGAGATAAAAATTCTTTAAATAACGATAAATTGGAGGTATAAATCCAATACTTGAACGTTGATGAAAAACGTTCACTTCTAATTTTGTCATATTTTGTTTATTCATGTACGCTTTTCATTATTATGTGTTTTTTTCGTAAAGCAAGTTCGTAATATTTCCTGCATTAACTGCTCCTGAGAGAATGAAATGATGTCCGTTGCAATGAACTCCCAAATTATTAGAAAAAATATGTTTTCTCTTTTTCCAGTTTGTTTGTTTTATATTTCACTAGTCAGTTTTTAAAACTTTAGTTATGCAGAATTTATGAATTTTATGTTGAAAATGATGACAAACCGTGCACATGGATAGTTGCATTTGTAATACTTATTTCATTTTAAAAATAATTACTCCGCGTTTAGTTGATTAGGACGTGGTAAATTAAAATCTTTGTTTTTGCACAGTTTCTTAAGAATTACTACCGTATTAATAATATATAAAGGAAGTGAGATAAAGTCAAAGTTGCTTTCAGCCCAAAGTTGTCTTACTGAGAATAATAATAATTACATTGTTATGTATGATCAGCACATCAGCACTGATTGCACGATAATGGCAAATAAACCGGACATTGTCATTCGGAATTTGGATAACAAATCAAGCCAGAAAGTAGACGTCGCTATTCTGTGTGATCAGAATGTCATTTCGAAGGAGCCAGAAAAGCATCTAAAATACATGATTTTGGAAATGGAGGTTGGACTAATGTGGAATGTAAAAGACAGAAGTCATTCCGATTGTAATTGGAGCCTTCGGTGCGGTTCCTAAAAGTTTAAACAAGAACTTGTCGAAACTGCTTGTCAATTCAAAATACTTGCAAGTGTAAGATATAGTAGTGTTGTGAACTACCGACACTCTGTGAAAGGTATTGTTCGAACCTATTCCTATGATATATTAACAATAATAATATTAATAAAATTAAAGAAACATTAAAAAATGAACAATTTAAATTTTCTAAAACACAACACTCTATTTTCATAAATACCAAATAACACCATATTAAAATAAATTTCATACTATACGCCTCAATGTATATAGAGTTATGAATCTTCGAGTAGAGTTTAGACTGATGATGTCCTTGTACATAAATTGATGTTTTCATGCAAATGTGTTTCGAGTGGCACTGGTGTATTATGGTAGTTATATGGTAGATTTAATTTTTACAATACTCATGATAAAGTAATTGAGGAGAAAGCTGCATATTAATCCCACAGAAATTATGTTGCTATGACCTTAACTCAATAATTAGTGTGTATTTAAACTTTGCGGAGTTGAGATCGGAGATAAAAACACCACTAGGTTATACTCAATTTTCTATTGTATTCAATAAATTCAATGTTCTGGAATGTATTCGGAGAACTTTAATTTGAGCATGATGTGATCTACAGAAGATGAAATGTATTTGATAGTGCCAACAGGACGGATAACCGAGTTGATTTGACACTAGCAGAGAGCTTTCCGCATCTGTATGCGCCTTGTGAATGCGGGTGTGCGTATCAGGTGCGGGCGTGACGAGCTGCTGCGTCAGCTGAACACTCACCCTTGCATAATGCCACAAGAATCCCACGAAATGGGTTCAGCGATCCAACACGAAATGATATGAACTCGCATCACAAGAGAAAAACCATTACTATCATTCTTAATGACTATTATTCGTTTTCAATCTCAGGACAGTATCCTCTTTAGTCCAACATTCTGTGATCTGGAATGTTCTAGAATCTGGCGACTTCAGCATTGACAGTTAATTTTTAAAACATTCCGTTTTCCATTAATTTTGTTATACTTTCATTAATACCACATCCTCGGCGTTTACTATTATTCGACACCGTTACCTTTTTAGAAATCGGTATATACCATTCAGTTTTATGTTCTTAATGTAAATGATATCAAGTCAAAAATTCTCAGTTATATTTTCATTCCTTTTCTTTTGGTTATCCGTATTTCTAACAATGTCACTATTCAGATAAATTATATACTCTTCATATCGTAGTCTGATGGTACATCTTTGCCGTGCTCTTGCCTCACGCGACCGTTCCCACCACAATGTGTGCAATATACTATGTATTCTATATTTCTTCTTATCACCTTCCTCACACATATCTGTCCCTCGCATTCTATGAAAATTTTGTATTGATTTGTGTCGAAAGTACTTCTTCACAACTCTCCACATTCAGCGCTCCTTTTTTAAGCCTCACTATCATGTCACTCTTGTCCGTAACTCAGTATCCGCATTCCCTAAGCACGTGGTCTTGGTCTTCTATATCTTGCCCGCGGAAACATTCATCGTTACATGCCTTTCCTATTTGTTTCCATAGTTGCCGTGCCCGGTTATTATTTCCATCATTTCTCGGTTTCAATTGAACTATATTTCATTTCGTTGGCCATGCATTACGTCCTTGATGCATACAAACACAACGCGTCCTTTCGTTGTGTTGGTCCATCTTATTTGCCAGGTAGTTTCCTCGCCACATTACCCATCGCGCCCTTTGTCGTCTTTGCGTACGGCTGGTCGATTTGTATCGTTCCTGTCTGTCTTAGTCACTTTCTTAACCGTAATACGTAAGTGAATATCTATTGGTGGTTTTCCAATAAACTCTTCAACGTTCTGTACTGCAACTGCACTGTAGCATCCGCTTAACAGGAGAACACACTCGTCGCTTTGCATGAAAAATTCTTTCATCATGGATACTTCGCACTCCAGGAATTCACTCACTTGCAGCGAAACTCATGATTAGCCGCAATCCTCCTTTTCATAATTTTATTGACACTTCCATGTGTAGATTTTTCTTACAGAATTGCTGAGATTTAATGCAACTTTTGTGTTCTGTCAGTTATGTATTTTACGTGTTCCGTGAAGTTTAATTTCTCGCCTAACATCAGTCCTAAGTATTTACCTTGTCGTACAATAGTCCTTCCCCGTTCTCTATCACCAGATTCATTCATTCATTCATTCATTCATTCATTCATTCATTCATTCATTCATCGAAGAACCGGTTTTCAGATGGAACCTCTATAGTCCGAAAAAATCGCAAATACGGCACTCATCAGCGTGTCGAAGGTTGTTTGAGGTTCAACAAATATGAGGACAACAGTGTATAATAGTAGTAAGAGGTTCTTCACTTGGGACCCTTATGAGTAACAGAGTTTGTGAAAAACACTCTGTTTGTGAAAAAACAGAGTGTTCATGACATGTCGTTTATTTTTTTGAAGTTGAATCGGAGACACATGGTTGTTGAGAATATATTGAAATAAATTTGAAAAGGTTTGTGCTACACACCTATCATTTACAGAAAAATGTACAATGTTCATTAGTTCTATGAAAAAAGAGCTCATCCCCCATTAAACCTCGGAATGCTTATAGTTGTTTATTATGCATCCTAATTCAAATTTCACACGAAGGAAATATATTACCTATATTTTTGAGATTTTTGTGGAACTACTAATGATTAATTTCATTTCTTTTATTAAGGGAGGGTTTAGATAAAAGACAAGCACTACGATCCTTTAAAAGAATATTCCTTTCACAGAATAGTCGTCAGATTATAATTCTATATATCAGGTATTCAAATGGATTGGAATTTCCATTAGAATAGTTAATTTAATTACAATGAATTTTGTAATGATTAAGTCAACATTTTTAATTAGTTAGATTGACCATTTCGTTTTGGCTTTCGCAGATTTAACTTCCCATCTCGACTTTAATTGCATTCTTTCGACGTTAACGATGCAACTCACAACAGGACCACTTATTTCTTTTGTATTGCAAAATTCGATTTCCTTTTATATGATAACGTTTTTACTAATGATTATTTGTAATTTAATTGCTTACTTGTATGTGCCCACGGACGGACACGCAAATACCCGCGTGACATTAGAGAGAGAAGAACATTTTATTGCATGAGATAATATGTAGTGGTTATTTATAATTACCTGTTATAAATATCCTGCACAAATCACTTTAAGTATAATTACTTCATCGGTATTAAATATTTATTACCAACATTTCTGTGTATTTGCTTTCGTGATAATTTGTTGTATATCAGCATGTTTGTGAACCAATATACGTATTAAGCGATAACAATTCAATCTGTGGAGTTGAATATCGTAGGCGGAGAGTTAAAAAATTGAAATATGTAAAATCACTGAATGCAATCATTATAACATACCACTCAATAAATAATTATAAAATGCAAAAATACTTTTACCATATGAGTAATTAGGTTGAACTTTGATATTATTTTACCACGCCTGCCGTCACATTTATTGCTGTAGAGTTTTATCGTAGGTAGTATATTGTTCGATTATCTGCCACTTATTCTTTTGAAAGGGGATGAGTGCGAGGGACACCGGTGACCCCAGAGAGACACTCACTGAGAATGTCAGCAGTCAGCGACCGCACCCACTACCAGGGGCGCTCGGTGTAAACTGTAAACAGAAGCATCGCATTGTGCGCTGTCATCACCATGGAGGCTAGAGAGAAGGATATTCTCCGTATCCTCGTACATTGAGAGTTTGGTGCCCAAATTGTAATATTCGAATACTTCCATTTTTTGCCATTCGAAGAGCTGTTGATCGCAAGTCGGCTACTTGAAGATAGCTGTTTGATAGTGCATATAATATGAAGTTAGTCACAAGGATGTAGAGTATTGTATCGCGCAGTACTTTTACAGCAAATTCAATCGAATAATTGAAATATATAAAAACTAATTAGTTACCTCTGATTTTAGGAATAATTAATATATTTTCGTTGATCACATTTTCAACCTCCATATTAAATAACACAAGATATCCTTATTTATATAATATATTTTCGACACCTTGAAACATAGAAAACGCAACGGGTAAGTGCTGTATCGTCAAAAATTGTAAAACCGATCGACCATCTGATCGTCAAGGGCGAAAACACAAATGGGTGATCCTTTTATATTTTCAATAGTATTGATTTCTCTTTACTTGCGTAACGAATTCAAATTATTTCTACCAATAAATAGAAGATACCTATCGCCGATTACAAAAAAAATCTTTAAAGTCATTTGAAAAATCGTTTCATAAAAAAAGTATATCATTGAATGAATATCTCAACAAATTTATTTCAAACGTGTTAAAGTTTCCTCATTCATAATACATATTTTACAAATTTTTCTCACTACGTTAAAAAAAAAGTATCTGATAAACAAATAGACGATTGCGATGGGTAACAACAATGTATTTTATGAATTGATGTAAGTAAATAAGTTCATGGTCAAAAATCACATAGATTACAAACTACATATGGCTACGTGGAGGATAATAAACTAATATTCTCTCCAAAAGCAATCAAGGGACCACCCCATCAAGAGCCCTAAGGCAGAGCCGGATTCAACAATCCTGCGCCCCAAGATGAAATCATAACATGCGCCCCCCCCCTCTAAAATAAGAATAAAATGTTAGATGCTTGTACAAACATCCACAGAAATTTATATTCAATAAAATATAAAATAGGTTATTTAAAAAATATGTACCATTATCATATCTTTAATTTATTCCGAAAATATTTATAATAATTCATAACTAATATAATGTCTAAACTTTCGAGATCAATAATAACAATACTCATATTGGTCGCCACCGAATGCTGCGCAACAATAATAATGTTTATAGCTCCTTGATGCTGTATTTTGTGTTGAACGAGAAACAAACTTGTGTGTACCTTCCTGTTTAACTAATGAGTAAGTAGTATTCCAGGGTCGTTTCCCTATCTTCTGAAGAGTTTCTGGGAAGTGATTAGTGGAAAGCTGATGTGACGCCATTGCCAGGTCGCATCTGGCAGACGAAGCCAAGAGACAAGGGAATCACGATGCGTTATCAAAGGGAGGCTTGATAATGGAGCGGCTGAACATGTAGTTTGAAGACAAGGTCATGCAAACATGTTTTCATTGAGCCGTGTCACACACTCATCAGGATACATCATATGCAGGTATGAGCGTCCGATAAGTATGTTGCCTTCAAATTGACGACGAAACAAATTCGACACATAATCAATATTTATTCATTAACTCTGCTATTTAATATTTATTTACTAAGCGTGTACAGCGTCGATTATCCAAACGTCTGAACGATTAAATTTCCTAACTGGCATCGTGGAAATGAAAAGTAAATGTAAGCAATCGCGATGTCGATGCTATGATTTCCAAAGCGGTATATATGAACTATACTCATAGGTTTGTTGTACGAACATACTTTTGAGTAAAAGTAGAAGCATACACATAATTTGTTAGTCGTTTATTTTTTCACCATATTTTGTTGTTAGTCACCATGGTACATGCAAATAACACTTGTTTTTTGTTCAAACGCTTTTGGTTGTATTGTATTTGGATGTATTACGTCTCTCTTTTTTCTTATTTTTGGAGTAAATTTTTATTATGCGATTTTTTAAATTATCCGTACCATATCTGATAACATTTGTTCAAATAATCGAGTACCTACTGTATTTATTTAGGAATGGAAAAAAGAAGTTTCTAATAAGACCCAAAAATATTCTTTAAGATAAATATGTTATAACTAAGTTATTTTGTATAGAAAGAAAATGTACAGGTAGTATTTGGTAATATCCCAAACCGCCATGACATTTAAGCATTTGACTATTTAAACAATTACGCTGTAATATATCTGAACGCAAAGTTAACTGAAGAAAACGAAGATCCCTAGTGCATCTCATAGCAATATGTAGTAGCCGTTTAAATAAACTTTATACATGAAATTAATACCAGATATAAAATATATAATTCTCTTATGGTCATAGAATTATTTCTGGTTTTTGTTTTCAAAATGATGGAATTAGGTTTTTAAAATATTTTTTTGATGTTGTACCTTCAGGAGAGTGAGTTTACGTGCACAATTCGATACAGTAGTTTTATGTTAATTTAGGTCAGAAACTTGATAAACAAGCGTTCAGTATAATCATTAGCTTTCAGCATTTATCCTTAGAAACATCTCCCGCTTTCGCAGATTTATAGAAAATGCAATATTCTAATTAATATGTCTACTTTACAACTGAGCATGTCTGCTTCGAATGTGACAGAGCCGAAATGTTTTATTTCCATTGAGTTTGTGATGCGGCGTTGTGAGGCTGTCCTTGCGAGGCAACTGTCCATTGGTCGTGTCCCGAGCGACGGAGCAATGTTCGCCACAACCACCGTTACCGATAATTGGAATACAAATTAATTTGCTCGTTTGCTAGAGAAGCGGGACAAAAGCCTCTGGCTCGTAGTTAGTTGTCCTCACCAATTGCTGATCCAATATCTCCATTTGAAGCGAGAAAACGATACTCTTTCGTTAGGCGGATAAGTCTTCGTCTGTTATTTCACCATTCTCATTTTTCGCTTCGGATGTAGCATATGAAATCAAATGAGATTTTACGGTAGCATGGCCTTTCTGACGCGGACCTGATAAACGTTGATGATGGTGATAGTTAGGTGATTGAACAACGGGACGATCAATTACAGCTTCGAACATGTGACCAAAGTGGCTCACGTCATTATGGCACACGCATAAAAGAAGAACTAAACGAGAATTGACGGTAAAAAGAATTTATCTATCATATCCAGGATGTGTTGGTCTAGAAAATGCTGTATCTATCCGACATAAAAATGGTACGTATATTAGAATAGTTCAGTATATGTATGTTAGAATAGTTCAGTATATCATTTTCTTCTTTTATTTTCCTGAAATTTCTTTTGCCAAATTCAACAGTTTTTTTTATTCACACATTAATCTAAAAATATTTAAATCGTGAAGCATTACTCATATCTCACAATTCGGAAATACACAATACTTCTACAATCAAGTTGTATTGATTTTCAGATTTATTACATTATTAGTTTTAGATAACGAAGAAAAATTCGTCTGTAATGACAAGGTGTAGATAACTCTTTTTTATTAGAATGCTTTACAATATATATAAATAAGTAAAAGAAAAATGTAAAAATTGATCCATCAATTACATTGATGGTTAATAAAATCTGCACTTCATAATATTTCGACTTTCATGTAAGTTAACTTGAAAGAGTTCCTTTTGGTGACGTTTTTACGAAAGAAACATACTGAGTTCAAACCTTACCCAAATCCAATTTAACGTGAATGAGCTTAACGACAGCCCATGAAATCGTATTAAACGTTTAGTGAAAGCAGTTAATCCCTTACTTATTAAATAATCCAAGCACGAACTCTCCGCACAAAATTTAATCTCCTAATCCTATCTTCTACTTTCTCTCGGTTTTAATAAAATTTTCAGGTGCAAAAATTACGTTCTCGTTCCAAAAATTCAGTTTGATTTTTCTTAACCAATATTTTCTTGTATTTAGAATTTAAAGTGCCTTATAGAATTACTGAGAGGAAAAATTCAAAACAATTCATCTTAACCTCATTAACACGAGCTTCAGATTATAATGTGCTTTACTATACCGAAAAAGTTTCATAACTCCTCATTTATCGTGCACTAAAGAGGATCAAACCATAATT
Organism: Laupala kohalensis; assembly: GCA_002313205.1. NCBI lineage: Eukaryota > Metazoa > Arthropoda > Insecta > Orthoptera > Trigonidiidae > Laupala > Laupala kohalensis. The sequence continues at coordinate 288,987 of NNCF01125966.1, read as the reverse complement.
TATTATTGTTGAGTAAAATATTTCTCACGTTGCAATATCCCCTCATATACGAAAATTTTCATACTTCAAAATTAAATTAATTTAAATGCTTCTCGAGAGTTCTATAATTTATTTGCATACTTTGAAACCTTGGTCTATATTTACTCTGAGCATTATTTTAAGAGCTATTCTCAAAATAAACGATGGGTTATTATTACGAAATTAATTAAAAATCAACAATATTTTAGGACGGTTCCATGTATGCCGTATTATAGTGTCGCGAACTATATTTACGAATATTTTCTTTATACATAAATCAAATGATAAAATTTTCATACTTCCGTTATCTCAATGATCCCCCTTCCACATTCCCATCTCTATCATTTTCTATCTTCTCCCCTATATTCTCCCATCCACATCCCTCCTCTACTCCGCTGTTGGTTAACGCAATCAGGCGTCAACCCAATTATCACCATCGTTGCTAATTACTGTCCCAACAGCCTCACCCTTCGAGAACATCCTACTCCTAGCAATCTCGCATCATCCTAGGCAAATTCTCCCGATGCTAACCAGAGGCCACTCCATTTACTTACCCCAATTAGCAGACGTTCGTCTCATTGTATTTGTTATTTATCGATATCGATGTGCGGTATCAAGAACAGTCGTAATATGTTTTGAAAACAACAAACAAAATAGCCACGTATAGTTTTAGTATTAACTCTCTCTTTTTACATTAGAGGGATTCATTAGATTTTTTCGTAATACTTAAATAAGCATCAGATATAAGCATCAGTTTTTACATTCACTGGTGAACATTGTTTAATTATTTTTAATACTTTGGAACATGAAAAATAATTAAAAATATTGTCGGTCTTATGATTTCACTTTCCTTAATTTTTATCTGGTGTTATTACCAAAATCGATTTACATTTTGATCGGTGCTTCTATACACAGCCAAAGACATTTCTTTCAAATATGCCTCAGGATTTTGGGATTTACACAAACAGTGCAAAAAAGAAGTCATATAAATTTTATGAACTTCTCTCTTTTTTCTATTAAAAATTATCATGTTAACACCATAGGAGTCAATGCTTGCAACAATCAACAATGCTGAAATAAAATAGGTAATTTGAAAAAAAAATTATTTTTTTTTGAAGTCTATCCTTTTGAACACGAATATACCAATGTTAACACAAGTGGAGTGTATTTATGACGAAGTTTTCCATTACTCGAATTAAAAGTGGCATCTCCGTCATACGGGAAATGAAACAACACTTTAAATATCAACGGTACAAGATAAACAAAAAGTGCGAGCGGATCTGTATTGAGGACAGTTGCGAAACGTTCAGAGCTCCGCAATATTCCACTAAAACAGCGCGCTGACAACACGCGATCAAATATTGATGTCAATTTCCAGAAAGAGAGGGCTTACAGCGCGTAACAGAAAGCGGTTTCCGTTTTCAACTATCGTGCAATCAACGATGCCAAATTTACGAACCCAATTGCACTCCATTTCTCCGTCGTTGTTTACACTCACGCCTTTGCTCGGTGGTAGCTGTTTGTTCCACTTCCGTGTTCATCCAATCATCGTCTACACATGTCGCCCACGGGGCGTCGCGAGTTCTTGTGGTATCTTGTGGAACACCAGATTTGGCATCTTGCCATCTTCAGTCCTATAGTTCTATCATATAACTTAGGAAACGCAGACGTTTTACTCAAGGTAGCAGATATCAAACTATTTCCATAATTGCGTTTAAACCGTACGAATTGTTGTGTTTAAACTAAAAGGATAAATAGTTAGGAATTTCGAATATGAACTTGTAATGAAACATTAATCAGACAAATTGCACTGCTGATTCACACAGTTGTTGCACCGCACATAGAATCATTTCCCCAAAACATTTCCAGTACACATTCTTCCTCTACAAACACAACCTGATGGGCAGAAGATATGGTTCGATTTACAGGAAATTTTGACAGAGTACCTTAAAGTAGCACCTAGAGCTTCTACCTCTGGCTACGACAACATCTGTCATCCGAATGGTCAGCGAGTCGGACTGAGTTTAGATGACAATTATGGGTATATCTTTCAATGTGGTTTCAACTCCATGGCAGAGTAAATAAATCGCAGTGTCTAGTAAGTAGTGCCATACTCATGACCAGATTTTCTCAGTGCATTGTCGAGAAGAAAATAAGCGCAAAGGAAGATCCGAAGATAAGACACAACCACTCGAGGCATACGTCAAAGTTGTAACCGCGTCTTTGTAAATTACTGGTTACGCGGGCAAGGGTGGACTAGGATGAGTAACTAATATACAATCCCAGATGGGCCCACGATGACGGAATGTACGCTGGCAGGTGCCTTCGCGCGTGAATTTGTCAATCTTGCTTTCTTTAAAGCTTGAAATTTTTACCGTTGATTTGTGCACCTACCTTTAACATAATAGTTCATAAATTGAGTTACACAAAATTATTATTTCATATAAATTAAAAAAATAATCGCCATCAAATAAGTAAAACCTCGTCAATCACATAATTTTTTTAACAACATTACTCTCTCCCTAAATCATTCGATTACCCATATTTTCTTCATGTTTTTCAGAATGAAAAATTATATTGGGAAACTGGTAAGAATTTACGAATGAGTGAATACAGAAAATTATGAAATCCACAATGTTTCAAAGGAACGTTTTCGTTTTATAACCCTCACAACAATGGAACTCTTAACGTTTTATAAACGGTTCAAGAACACGTGAAATATCTCTGATTCTATCTCACTATAAAAACTTGGACAAAAATCTTAATGAAATATTCAAAATGATAAGTAGAGCCATTAATTAAATAGGCTGGTATCATATTGAAATATTTATATTACGACGCATCGCACAGATGCGTCGTAATATAAATGGTTTCAATAATGACTATACTATGTAACACCTTTTAAATAATGTCGTACTTTATCAATATTCTTCATCTGGTTTGCTTTCTTTTTATGGATACCATTTTTTATGCACTTCCTCCTTGTTACTCATCTTCAAATAAACAAGTTTCCTGGTATTAAAATAGATGTAAGGGTTCCTTGAATAAATGTTTATTCTTTTCCATACTTTTTTTACATACGTTTAATTATTTTGGAGACTCGTTCTCAGACTCGTAATACAAACCACGAAGATGTAGCGTTAAACATTGTGACGAACCATTAAAGGTAGCGTTGATTACGCCACGTTATAATACATCGAGGTAGTGAATTTCTTTATGGTTACTGCGGTGTAGTTAGGGGGAGAAATAAGAGTATTATCGTACCTATGAGACACATTTTCTTACACTCAGCAAAATCGATGCAGGATTGCGAGTCAAAACCGAAACACAAAATTCATTAGGTGAGTTCGTGAGTGTTATTTAAGGACTAAACTACGTACACGACGACGAGATCATGAGGGAGGCGGTCTCCTGATGCCTGAAAATTTACATACAACCGCAAAGCGACCAATATTCGTGTTATAAATGTACCATAAATTTGTATAATTATTAAAATAACAAATACAATTTTATGAACTATTATTAAGCATATAAAAAGCAAGTTGTCTCTGCGTCAGAAAGTAATTATGCCTTTACGCTCTCACGTATCGTTTCACTCAGACTTATACTCATTTGTAGTAAATATAACAATTTACAGTATATATAGCTTTTTGAACAAAGTGAGACTTTGCAGGTATTGTGGAGTCTGCATTCGAAGAAACAAACGGCCAGAGATTAGTTTTGTCTACCGTGTATGTCACTCACCCGCCGCCACAGCGCAAGCGTCGTATGCATTGGTGTTCCGCGTGAGACCAAGAGATAAATGCGTCGAGTTGCAGAATGGCGCAGAGACTCTTTTGTTGCTACTGCAATGCGGCGGGGTGGAAAGGACTTGCGGAACCACGAACGATAACCAGCTCCTTTTATTCTGATATGGGACAATGTCCCTTCCTTTGTAGGCCCTGACATCCCACAAGTTGATGTTTTCAATGTTTCTTTTTAATGTGGCTCAAACGACCGGATTTACGGTTCTTAGCTGAATTAAATCATAATCTTCAAATATGTTTTCTGTAATCATTTATTCTCAGAGATAACGATCTGTATGATGTCCATTTGAGTGCGTTTTTTTAATCTTAAAGAGGAGAAACGTTTTGAAATCGATATAGTATTGTCCCATAGAATATTATTTACATTCTTTTGAGAACCTGCGCAGTGCACATCAGTCTATTTAATAATAGCATTATTCCTTACAAATTGAACCCAATGACCTTTTTATCACTTATGACTTCGTCATTGCCATTTTTAAACCATATTTCGAAAGCAGTGTTCATGAACTACTTTTCAGAAACTTTTAACTGTATTTCCATTGATTCACAGTTTTTCTATGACGAAAAATTAGAAAAGAAATTAACCCGTATCAATAATGGGACGGTTTTGTCAGGAATATCAATGACATTTTGTTATAAGCGAAATGAGCAATGATAGAGACATGTGCGCTGCAAGGTATGAATTCTTTTGAAAACTCATTTATGACGAACAAATCAAACGTAGTAAAAATAGTACGGTCTTATTCTAGATAATTTAATTTTTTAAACCTTTATTGCAAATAAAATATGTATTGTGATTATGAATAGCATTCGTTAATAACATAACAAATAATAATATCAAAACTTATGTCATATAAAATCATAACATAGTTGCTAGAAAAACTAAAATATAGTGAAAGAGTAAATTAGTAAGAAATACGTAAGCCTTTTTGTATAAGAGATTGCAGCAACATCGAGTCACACTTTCTTGTTTGCATTTTCTTCCATCTCGTCTTAAAACAAATTTCCTTTCCAACTCACGTGCTTCACATTATCTTCCTCGCTATTTATTTTTCACCGTTATTTAACCAGTACTAACGAAATAACAATAATGGTAATCGTTTCCAGAGGGATCTCTAGGACTGCCGCTTCCATTGACTTGGCCCTCGAGAAAAGCCAAGGACATTCTGCGACTCATTTCAATTTTTCTCCTTCCGTCCATTTCCTCATCCCCTCTGCCTCCACGATGGAGCTCTGCTCTCATGAATATGCGTAGCTCCTGCCACCAGCACCAGGGCACGGCACATGCCTTCTACAAGCGCATGAGGAGAATAACTTAGAGAATTTCTGTCACTTCGCTATCATTACGAACCATCACAGAGCGATTTCACATGCTTCGATACCGGGGCATTACAACTAGTGCAGCGAAATGGTACTGAAATTTAATGGACCCAACAATTTTATATTAGGGTGTCGTATCCTAGAAAATTAATAGAGACCATACATACACTCTCTCTTAATAGTCCCCTTGATTAATCGATTAAATTCTACGTTATCCACCATTCAGAATTGTATTCCTTGCAATGTTTCCTAAATTTGAAAGCCTTGATGAAGAATTTACTACTCACGGTGGAAGGGTTTTAAATTTAAAAAAATATGAATTGAAATGTTTGCAATGATAAAACGAAATCATTAATTCAGTGTCTGTGGTGATTTAAGGGAGAAAATAGTGTTTACACAATATCATTTCATCGAAGAGTTTATGTTTACAATTATCGATATCATTCTATCCCAAAACTAGCTTTGAAAGGTTGCAATGTGATTGTGAAGTTGGTATGCCAAAATTCTTAGTGTAATGGACTTTTGCAGTCCTAAGACTGCACTGAATATTAAACGGAAAGGCGGGATAAGGAGTGTGTAATAAGATGGAAGCACTTTTGGACGGGTGTATGAGTCTGAGCTCTAATATTCTAATTCCATCCTCCGTAATTCGTATTTCTATTTTTCTGAATTAAATGTATTACAAAACTTGAGAAATCTGTCGTTTTCCAAAATTATATAATGCATTCGGTTTTGGGAGAATATCCGCCCTAGCAGTACAGAATCATCAGAAAAATCGTTTACTTCAGGTTCGAACGTTCGCGGTTGAATCACGGTAGAATTGTCCAGCCATCCAAATGTTTGGTTCCGTTTGAATACGAACGTTTTTGTAAAAACATATTATTTACGAGTTTACGTGAAAATAACATATTATTAGAAACGTCACGCTATGCTATGTTAATTATTATATAAGTAAATTTAATGCAACATTCACGCTGATCAGCATATTCATCACATTCCTGGAATGATCATTTGACATAACATATATTTTACAGGTAAACAAAAACTCTCACATCAAACATTGAAATGTTTACTGTAATAACCAATAATGCATACATCTATTTGAGGGTCACCATCATTCACATCTATTTTCAGGGACAAGTCTGTAATAGCCCACTGTTTTCTGGAAACTTAATGTAAATTTTAAGGAACATTTCTAATATGGAAAGTACTCTTACCTTTGTCTCAGTTCTTACCTGGCATATTGTGCATCAAGGTTAAGTTCACTTCTGAGTAGATAAACTGAAACCCAAAACAAATACCACAGTTATTTAACACACATATCAAGAGATCATTGGGTATCAAACATATTTACAACAAATATCCATAAAGTTTATCGCAACTAATCAATGTTAACGCAAACTATACCTGGGAATATCAATACCAGGTTATGTCAGATATAATTACACTGACCTGTGATTCCTACACCTCAGCAAAACACTTTTTTCACTTGAATAGCGATAATCGCAATCTACAAAGAACGCTAAGAACAGTTAAGACCATGTGGAAGAGATCAGATGACCAGACGCCGGTTTGAACGCCAACACGCAACACGTGCCCGAAATCGACCCCGAAGCTGCCGAGTTTAGCCGAAGCGGTGATGCGTTGTGGTCTCTGTTCCTCCACTGCCGAGCGCCACGCAGCGTACGAAGCCGAACGCTATTTCAACGTTACATAAACGTCTTATGGCGAAGCAAACGCTCGCGGGCAGACTTAACGCAAAAACCTGAAACAAACGTTTTTCTGACGATGTCTTGCTGGTGGAGGGTATCCTACTACGCGTTCGAATAAATTAACCAGAGCCTCACTTTCCTTGAAATGCATTATTTATTGTGGAAGTCAATTCTTAGATTAACATTCCTCTACAAGCCATGGCGAAGTTGTGACACTCAAAACGATTGCTGAAACTCTAATGTGATAGTTCGTATATGGTTGGGGTGAGAGGGAAACTCAATAGATAATTGACATAGTTCTTGTAATGTACCCCTTGAAAACCCGGTATTTAATAAATCCTTTCTAAACCTGTTCGTTGTATGAACGCTCCACTCGATCGGCTTTAATAGAACACTTCGGTCTTACATCGTTACGAGCAGTTTGAGCTACAGAACGCTTTCTAACTTAACAAAGCGAGAGAAGATGTTCTCCCTTTCAAGAAAGTTTGCGAGCTCTTAGTAGTGTGAAAGATCGTGAGCTTGGTATAGGAGGGAAAAAATATAGACCCAAGTTGAAGAGATACTAAGAATTACTGTCCTCAAAATCAAGGAGAAAGAAAAACCAATCCCATATTAATGTGTTATTCTTATATTTCTATATTAAAATCTTCTCCAAATATTGATATATGATAAGACTTGTGTAATATTTCAGTTTTTTATTAGCGTTGGTTAAAAAGAATAATGATCTAATATAGTACCGTATGGGCCATAAGTCAGTTGTCAAAAAGTGCGTTTGTTGCAATAATACAAAACAACGAAAATACAAATTTAATATCAACACAGAAGTTAAAAGCGACGTGTTAGGAATTCATCAAAATTTTCATTTAGAACGTCTCTGAAAATCGTTCCATAACGCGGGGGTACTTCATCTTGTTCCCGTATCAACAATTGCTATCGACAACTGATTATAGTTCATACGGTATAAAGATGAATGCAAATCTGCACAATTTGATGAGTCTCCATGAAACTTGGTGGAAGTCTGAAATGATGCGAACCACAATGCTCTTTTAAATTTTTACTCGTCTCTCGAAAATTTACGCGTGTTTTATAGGTATTGTGCAGGTAACAGCGGTTCACTGAGCATCAATTTACTTGAGCTTCAGGGATCACAACTGACGAATAGCCTTATTTACTCGCATGATTCTATCACTCTTATATACAAAGGGATAAAATTAAGATCAATTAAATAACATACCGATCACACGATTCTGGTTTTCATATATACTTGAAAATTTAAATCCTTAAATAAATGGATCTACAACTCAAGTTGTGATTTCCGTAACATATTTCTCCGAAGAAAGGACAGTTTTTTTCCTTGAAGTTTCAAAGAAATTATTGGGATTAAAACTTTCGATCTGACTGACTTTTCTATTAACTTTATTTATTAATTTAATTATTTCATTTATATTGTATCTGTAATACTTCTGGTGCTTTGTTTATATAAAATATTTAATTTTTATTTATTTTTTCATACAACATTCTATTTCATCAGTGTAATATTTATTGAAATGTTATTTATTGTCTCTATTTTGTATTTTGTTTATTATATCCACTTGCAGTATCATTTATTAGTGTAAGGGTCTGATAATTGCAGATATTTGGTTGAAAGACTCTCTATGTAAATTTCGTGTAGTATTTACGCGAAATAAATAACGTAAATGTAGAAGATACTACGCATGAAAGGTCTAATTATTCAATGTCCATTCACGTCATGCCAAAAATAGCAAATTGGAATATTGAGAGTCGTCTTGCAATGGCTCATAACTGTAGAACAAAAATATGAGTCTGGAAAACGATGAAAAGTTATGACAGGAATTAAAATTTTTGAAAAATTATTCTAAAACCCTTCGTGGGAGAGATTATTTATAGAGACATGGTGTCAAATTTAATTTTTATTCAAAATGATCATATTAAATATCAGCACCAACTCAAAAATTGAAAAACACATTCAATCAACATTCTCTTAAATAAATTAAACGCAGTAACGTTTTATTTTGTGGTATATACGGAATCGGACACATCGGATGTCCTGGTTTGATAAATGAAAGATGATTTGAAAAGATAAAGACATTTAATGTAACTTTCATTAAAATCAGAAATATACATAAAAATTGTGATAATTATCAAAACGTGCGGATTTTTAATACGTGTACATCTCGCAAATTTCATCTAAAAAGAGAATACATGTCGAACATGCAAGGGCAGGTCTCTATGCCATGTTTCTGCTATAAAAGATTTCTGCTTTTCTGCTCATACATTGCTCGTAAATGACAATCTTGCAAGATACTCTTTTAGTGTTTTCCAAATGTTTCCAGTTGCTGAAATTATAAGGGGAATAATTTATACTTCATTTTGTTTCCAGATTTTTTAAATTTCTGTCTTATGTGCCTAATATTTTTTAATTTTTGTTTGTTTTGTCTTTTTTTAAACTGTTAGTGGAAGGAACAGATACATCCATAATTAAAGTTTTTCTTGTATATTTGTTTGTTAATGCTATGTCTGTCTTGTTATGATCTACTTTTCTGTCCTCAATGATTTCGTTATTTTAGTACAGGGTGGCGTTTCTATTTTTCAGGACAACCGGTGAATGGAATTTATAATAGGGAGAACTATTTCAACCAAGTTAAAGGATTTTGGCCTCTGTTGGCGAATTATTTTGGCCACTTGATTGTTTCTGCAGGTTTAGCCCAGAATTGCGAGTACTTCGCAACCCGAAGTAATGTTTCATTGCTAGTGACATATTCTACACAATCCATCGATATTCTCACGCAGAATTTCTTTTCTGTACTATCATGTTGGGATTACTTGATCCAGTATAGCACACATGAATCATCCAGTCTATGTATGGAGTCGTCCGTGTTTTAGCCATAAAGTTGATTCTTCCTTGTCAACGTTATCATTCTGCTGAGAATTTGAGAATAGTTCATTCAAGGGTTTAGCATGCCACTTTGCATAACGGGATTACGATTTGATGCATATTTGTTATTATTATTATATGGTTTTTATTTTGAGTTCAAAGACTGGTGAATATCAGGATCACACAAGGGTGTGTTGGCCAAGTGCGGCGTGTTTGCTGTTACATATTTAGATGGTTTCTGACGATTCGGCATGTATCGAGGATAACGGTTTTCTGTATTTTCTAGAGACACCCATCTTCCAGCTTGAGAGAACAAAGCACTTTATTCGTCGTGTTCGGCACCACATCGGTTGCACAATAATAGGCGCTAAAACAGCCACTATCTTCACATTCTCTATACTCCACTGAGTCGCTATTTAATGGGGCGGATACAAATACTTTTGTATTTTCCAATTATATTTTGCTGCCATATTGTGAGTGTTTGGTTTGGCAATGACAATGAGAAGGGTTTCCTTGCAACCTAGGTCGATATAAGTTATATCTCGTACTACTTTCTTCTTCTCAGAAATGATGGAAAGATGCCAATGCAATACAGAGTCTGTGTTTTCAAGCACCTTTTTATGTTATTATTAATATTCTTAATATTATTATAATTATTATTGTTATGGACCTTTAGGACTCGCTAACAACTAGGTCGATGATACAGACATATAACTTTACGCAAACATTTTTCTCTCTTCAACATTACCGGTTGTTAAAGTCAATCTGCTTCATTCAATTCTTTTTTTTCGTTCCCGGAAACATTTAAACGTTTTTGAAAAGAGTGAAGGCATTTTCGCTGAACAGTGGAGAGCGAGACCGATACTCCGCTCAGTCGAAATGTGTGAAGTTTAATGGGGGTTTCCCTCATGTATTCCAACCAATGTCACTTCAGAACCTTCCGTTCAACGGTAACTCAACATTTCTCCTTTACCATTCCTTCTCCGAAATTGTGTTATTTGATGGAAGGGCGTAATCGCAGTTTCATCACATTAAACACAGCAATTAATATATTAAGGTGCATTTTTGTGTGTTTATCCTCTATCCAAACGTAAATACCGTTTGATGCAAATTTTTAAATCTTGATGGAACACATATTATACTTATTTTTTTTTTATGTAAATTTAGTAATTATATTATATTTGAAAGGGTTCTAATGACCTAGACGTTCGCGAGCTCTAAAGTCCCAATTAAAAAATTATTATAGTTAAATCCATTATAGTTTCCATACGACCTTACAAGACCTCCGCACACATGAACAAATATTGGGTTTTGTCCCACTATGATCGTGTGAAATTCTGTCTAAACAAGTTAGGAATTTATTTACATTTCAAGACTGCTTCAATCTCGAGTAGAAACGTCGCGTGATTGTAAAAAACAATTTTAAAAAGTTGTCGACGTCCAAAAGAAAGGTCGTAAGTGATAATTAATTTCTTTATCTTGATTATATAATGGATGTAAGTAGTATAGTTTGAATTACACTAGCCAGAAGAATGTAGAAACACTGAAAGCCATCCGGGGAAACCCTTGAGGTCGTCGTAGGTCCTTAAAGCTACAAAGGTGGTGACGGCAGAGAAATCACTCAATTTTCGTGAAAACACTATGGAGGTATAGCATAAATATGCCTATTCATTAAACCATGACGTCACCCAGGGAGGTTGGCTGTTTCCGTGGAAATAGTAATTCACCAAAGTTCGTGACACTGCGTGAATGGTCGAGAACTCCCGGGCGACTAGGGGTGACGTCTGCTTGCAAATAATTATAACTCATTCATCAATCATTATCAATTTAGATACTAATCGTAACGTCATATTTGTTTTTCGATCTCGCTATTGCTGGGTCATCATACAGAAGAGTCTGTAGAGGCAGAGGTGAAGAAACACGAGTATTTCATTCGATGCTTCTATCTCCGGTTCCAAGAGACCATTTCATTTCTCCAAAGCCGGATTTGAACCTCACGAGAGAGCACGACTTGACCTCTTCCCTTCTCAAGGAGTCAAGAGACACTTAAGGAAGATCGTCTAGTTTCTCAAGGAGGATTTTATTGAGTATCATCAGGGGCAGCATGTGTGAATTGTGTCACAAGAACATGTTTCACTTCGATTCAGATATTATACATTCTTCCCTATTAACTTAGCGTTAAAACTAAAACTTATTGTATTGAGATGACAATATAATAAAGTTTTGTTAATTCGTCGTGTATGATCCGTTCTAAAATAATGTCGAGGAGCGATGTCGAAATTAGAAATTACTGATGGAGTTAATTAATGCTATAACTCGGGCACAAAAGTAAGCTTAATATCTGGAAACGCTAGGAATGGATGGAACATAACATAATATATACTTTATATTCATATTCAGAAATATATACTAATTATTATTTCTATTGCAATTTTAATTGACTGTGAATAATAGTTTCATTAGAGTAGATTATCTATTTTTTGTGTTTCACCGTTGCTTTAGTGCAAGGTAATAGTTTCATATTTCACCATTACATTGGGGTATAATTACCATAGTTTTATTTACGACCGTTATAGAGTTAGGTGAGAATTTGGATAATGAAAAGGATGTCGCCGTAGTTCTTAGTAGCTCGTGTTGTAGGGGTCTAGAGACCATCAATTCAGAGACTGAAATCAAATACCAACTGCTCCTGAATTCTGAAGCTCTGAAATTTTTGGAGAGAAGTTAAAGAATAAACAACAAGGCGGAAATTATTTGGATGACTCGATAATTTGTTCCTACTTAATTTGCAAAGAATCTGTAGATAATAACATCCCTATTTTTAATGTTAAAAAGGTTTTTTTTGGTACTACACAATTTAAGCTGGGTTCTCTGGAATTAATTGTGCGAATTTATAATTTTAAAAGTTTAAAGTCTGGAATATTACACAAATATAGAAGATAGAAAAATATCCTACGACTAATAGGAGTCGAGTTAACTATATTTTTTTAAAATAATCACTAAGTCTTGGTTTATTACAAGAAAGGAATTAACTGAGCGGCATTCCATAGATAATGAAACGTATTTGTTACGGACAGTAATTTTGTAATAAATCAGCGAAGAGTTTAAATCAGTTGTTCAAATGAAGCAGTGAAGCAATACTACAATTTAACAGACTAAATATTTATTTATCGCAACAAGAGTAAGATTTTGTATTTTTTAAATCAACAATTTAAGGAGTTATTCGTTTAAATCAATTTCTCTTCAAATGTACAAAAATACTCTGTTTTGTGCTAAAAACTGTTGATAACACATTTTGCAACTCTAAATACAATCATCATTGTTTTAATGAGTTATCTTAAGTTTAAAAAAGGAAAATAAATAACGGAGATCAGCAGTTTTTGATGGAGAGTATTTTTGAGGCCAGGCAATAAGTTACAAAGCAAGACAAAACAAAGAGAGGCAAGGGATGTTCCACCCATCACCATAACTATTTTAAACGCCGCTCATTTAAGCATCTTGTTTAAACAGTTTTTTCCATAAATATTTAAAAAATTGTCGCCGAGAACAAAAGAACTTAGTATTGATTAAAAACCGTTTAACTTATTTCTTATATGTGATGAACAGAAGACAGTGATCTTTTTTAATTACCGACTCGACTCTCACTGGTCGCAGAATAATTCTTTTTATCTTCTATATTTGTGTAATAGGCCGGATTTTGAACTGTTAAAATATCAAATTTGCACAATTAATTAATGGAATATCCAGTTTAAATTGTTTAGTATCGAAAAATTACCATTCTTTGACCTCAAAAATAGGAATGTAATTTTCAATTAAAATGGGACAAACTATAGGGTGGGGAACTAACTATGGGGTGTACTAACTTCGCATATCCTGAAGATCTGGGAACGGGTGCTCAGCGAACGAATAACACCTATAATATCGCTAACGGAAAACCAGTTTGGTTTTACAGCGGGGAAAGGAATCATGGATGCGATCCATGCCGTAAGATTGATAATGGAAAAAAGCTAAAGAAAACGCTCAAAACCTGTGGATGGTGTTTATAGACCTTGAAAAAGCCTTTGACCGTGTATCGAGGACAGTGATAAGGCAGGCGCTCAGAGCGCATAGCGTACCTGAATGCTACATACGCATCATTAAGGACATGTACAACGACGTCCAAACTTGCGTCAGAAGCCCAGCTGGTCTATCTCACAGCTTTGACCTAAAAGTTGGCGTTCATCAAGGCAGTGCGCTGAGCCCTTTGCTATTTAATGTAGTCATGAATTACCTAACAGCAAAAATTCAAAAACCATCTCCATGGAATATCTTGTACGCTGACGACGTTGTTGTTATATCCTACAATATACAAGAGCTACAGGAAGACCTAGAAAAATGGAGAGAGTCGTTGGAACAGAACGGTCTGCGTATTAGCAGGATAAAGACAGAATATGTTCTGTAACTTCAATTCCAATGATACAGTCAATCCAGACATGATACTAAATGGCACGGCCCTCCCTAGAGTTAAAACCTTCAAGTACCTAGGACCAGTGCTCTCCGAGGATGGCTCTATAGAAGCTGACGTTACATGGAAAACAACATATGGATGGTTTCATTATCTATGAAGTGGCGTATGCTCACAGGGGTGATATGTGACGCTAAAATGTCAATAAGAACAAAAGGCGAGGTGTACATAACGGCAGTAAGACCAGCATTACTATACGGCAGCGAAGCTTGGGAAGCCAAAAAGACCCATGAACAGAAGTTACACACCACTAAAATGCGTATGTTGAGATGGGCGGGGGGAGTAAAACTTAAAACTGAGTACGTAATGAACGTGTAAGAGGAAGCTTTAAGATTGCACCTATTATTGACAAAATATCGGAATCAAGGCTCGGATGGTACGGACACGTAATGCGAAGACCCGATGACTAAGTGGTGAAAAAGTGCCTTTTCATCGCTACAAAAAAGAGGGGTAGGGAAAGACCTAAAATCACTCGGATGAAAAATGTCCGAAAAGACTTGAAAAACCTCGGACTCAACGACGAAGACACGAGCCAACGAACTACATGGATCAGTATGATAAGGAAAGCCGACCCTGTGTAACGGGACAAGGCGAGGAAGAAGAAGAAACTATAGGGCAGGGACCTTTCAAATATTTTCTGCTTAGGACATTACAACCATTTTTGGCGTAATGTGACAACTGTCAACAAAAACTGTTGGGATAAATAATTAAAAGTATCTCAGCAACTAATTAACGTATGCGTGCATTTTTATATCGTTGTTTTATTATTACATGAATGCATTTTAAAACCACAAAAATTAAAGAAAATTTTCATTGTAATAATTATTGAAAAAACCGGCGGTTTTCTTAGCTTTCAGCGGTTTTCTACAATAACTAATAAACTGATTAGAACATACGACGTCTTATCTTATAGGTTTTTTAAGTCCTACAACTCGCTAATTTAACTTTTTGTGTAGGAGTCACTAGATCAAAAAGATGAAAAATTAAGTCAGTAGATGTAAAATCGCATATTGCAAATAATTGACCATCTCTGCGGTCCTTCAAATGACGGTTTTAGATTTTTGTATTCTACACGATGAAACTACGCTCTGTCTTCTTTAAATTTTTCGACTTCATCAATGGGTCGATTCCTCATCGCCTGGTTTATTCAGTCATTAGATGTTTCTACCTGGAACGTTTTGAAGAAGAAGTAAAATTTTACTCCCATGTAGTTTCGACCGAGCTGACAGCTATGCTGGCGGTTGTGTAACTACCAACAGGGCCTCCCAAGCCGGATAGTCTCTGTCGAGATTCCATACAAAGTGTGTTCCACAACGCCCTATTTTCGTTAACCAATCCCTCTTTCTTGTCATCTGCTGCCTTGTAGGAAGGGGAGGGATCCCCAAGGGCTAAGGGAAGGAAACCCCGACAGAAAACCAAACAGCAGGTCTGCAGGCCGGGGAGAGAAACCAGCAGAATCGGATGATGGGTTGATATCCCGTTTATCTTCAATTAATTTATCTTCAAACCTCAAGATTGTCCTCGGAACGATAAAACTAAATGGAGACGAAACAGGCGAATGAATATGGATATGAATTTTGGCACATGGAACGTTAGGACGTTGAAGAAGGAAGGAAGACTTAAAGTGCTACTGCAGCGTGTTAAAGAATACATTCTGAAGTTGCTGGTAGTTCAGGAGACATGTTGGAACGGGAAGGAAATATGGGATACAAGGCAATATACAATTTTTAATAGTGGTAAAGAGAAGAGTATGAATACGGGAGGAGTGGCTTTTGTAGTGTAACGATCCTTAAAGGAATGTATACTGGATTTTAGAGCAATCAGTGAAAGGCTATGTTACATTATGATAAAAACTCAATTTTTTAATATTTCGGTGATAAGTGTGCATGGCCCTACATCAGAAAAGGACTAACTAGTTAAAGACTCATTCTATGAAGAGATGGGTAAAAGATTTGAAAAGCTACCATCTTATGATGTCAAATTATTTGTAGGCGACTTTAATGCACAGGTGGGACGGGAAGAAAGCTATGTGGGAACGATTGGATAGAGGCGTAGTCTGCACGAGAGATCTAACGATAATGGACTTAGGATTATTGGTTTTGCTACAACTCACAATATGGTTATTAGCTCAACATGCTTCCCACGCAAAGAGGCACGTAAAAGAACATGGCGAACACCTGAAGGTGGATCCTATAGCCAAATAGACCACGTCTTGATTGGAAGAGAGAGAGCTTCATGTGTAATGGATGTCAGAAGCCGAAGGGGAGCAGATTGTGGGTCAGGTCATTACCTTGTCAAGCTGAAATTCAGATGTCGTATTCCACACATACGAAGGGAGATACGTGTAGAAAATATGACATAGCAAAACGTGAAGTGAAAGGAATACGCTCGAAATTTGAAGAAGCGATGGACCTGAAGCTGTCTCAGGTGTTGACACAGCAGCAGCAGAAACAACAAGATACAATAGAGGAACACTGGGAAGTGGTTAAGAACAATATGACAAAAGCAGCAGAACAGACACTGGAATTCGACCTACGGAAATGAGTGACTGGTTTGATGAGGAATGTGGAGCAGTCGTTCAAAAAGGAAAAAAAAATTCTGAGTAGACCAACCAGAATAATGAAGCAGGAACTTGACGAAAGGAATAGAGAAGTTAGTAAACTTTGCAGAAGAAAAAAATGAACTTGGTTAAGGGAGAGAATGTAATCTAAAGGAAGCAAAAATTACAGATGCATACAAGGAAGTTCGGTTTTTTAGAGAAGGATTTCAGGCCCGATCAAAAATTGTAAATAATAAAGACGGGAGCTTGTTCTGTGGCAAGGAAAACGTCTTGAAAACATGGGCAGGGTACTTTGAAGATCTTTTTAATCAAGGAAATGATAACATACCGATCCAAGAAGCAATGGGATGAATATCAGCAAATGATGATGATGGGGAAACACCGGTATCCATATTGGAGGAGGTCCAAGTAGCTATTAAAGAATTGAATAACATGAACTCCCCAGGATATGATGCCATACCCTCAGAGCTTATAAAAAACTGATCTGTCAAAATGGTGAATGAAATTCATAATTTAATTGTTTCCATATGGACAAATGAGAAGTTGCCAAAAGAGTGGAACAAAAGTGTGATATGCCCTATATATAAAAAGTCTAGTGACAAATTAATCTGTAAAAATTATAGAGGTATTGCATTGCTCAGTAATACATGCAAAATCTACACATCTATCCTTAAGAGATGGTTGGAACCTTATTCAGAGGAAATTATTGGAGAATATCAGCCGGGCTTCAGAGGAGGCAGATCAAAAACAGACCAGCGCTTTACAATCAAATATATGTAGACTTTAAACAGGCGTATGACTCGGTGGGGCGGGAACATTTAGTGGCAATATTGCAGAGTTTTTTTAAAATACCGAGGAAGCTAATGAGGTTAATAGGTTCAACATTACATAATACGTAGGTACATGTAAAAATTAATAATGTACTGTCCCAAGAGTTTGAGTTGACACAAGGTCTGAAACAAGGAGATGGACTAGCACCAATAGTATTCAATATGGAACTAGAATATGTGATAAGGCATGTGAATATAGACACCAAAGGAACGTTATTACAAAGGTTAGTCCAAATTATAGGGTATGCTGATGATATACGTATAGTAAAAAGAATAAAAAATCCCCACAAGAGAAGCGTATAAAGACCTAGAGGAACACAGCAATGAAGTTGGTCTCCAAATTAATAAAGAAAAAACAAAAGCTATGCTTCAAAGGAAAAGTCAGAGTAGAAATATCGAGCAGTTGGAAGTGCATGGTGGCAATATAGAAATTGTGAGCATTTTCTTCTACTTGGGTGCGGTAATAAATGATAAGAATGAGGAAATGGAAGAAATACATAATAGAATCGAAGCAGCCAATAAAGCATTTTTCTCCATACTAGCACTGTTAAAAAGTCGAGATATACCGAAGGTGACTAAAATTACATTCTACAAGACCCTTATCCGACCGGTCGTTACTTATAGATGTGAAACGTGGACTCTCACGGGAACAGCAACCTTTTTGATAAAGTGAAGCGAAAGGTACTAAGGCGTATTTTCGATCCAGTTAAGGAGAATGGAATGTGGAGAATACGATACAACCAAGAACTGTATGAATTATACGGAGATGTGGCTGTATCTAACTTTGTGAAATTGAAACGACTGGAATGGGCGGGCCATGTAATAAGGATGGAGAATGACAGAATACCAAAGAAACTAATAGGAAAATTTGAAGGTAGAAGATCTATGGGGCAACCAAGGACAAGATGGGTGGATGCCGTTAGAGAGGATGCCACCACACTGTGCCAAATACGAGGATGGTGAAGAAGCGCGGAGGAAAAAATGGAAGGCGAAGATTGAGGTCAGGGCTCGGCTAAGTGCTAACGCACCATGAGAAGAAGTAGAAGTAGTTTCGAGCGTGCTCATCAGGAATGTCAACTTCTCCTCAAGAAATTTAGGAAAACATAAAAAAAATGAAATAAAAAAAAGATCCCCGTTTTGATTTTTGGACGCCCTCTGGCAGGTTAGTAATTCACTTAAGAGAAAAACAAAAGGAAAGTACGTTGTAGACAATTTTGTCTAATTTATTTTGCAAAGAGGGAGTTTCTTCGTAGAGTGTACAGTCCTCATGCAATAAATCTGAGCCTGATTTTTGGGGAATTTTATATTTAAAAATATATTTTTCTAACCTTCTCGAGGGGACAAAGTTGAAATTCGTGATCGGCACCCAAAAATTCAAAAAGGAGTAAAAAGTCACGACTTCTCAAAAACTTTCCGGGTAACCCATTTTTCGAGCATTGAATGCATGGACTATATTTACAATAATTAGTACGGATGATGGATGAAAGAGTGGATGGAAAAATATAGACACAATTATTTGTCAAATTACTATTTGTTGATTTTTAGCAAGCCATCGCTGATATCAACGTTGCAAATTCGTATACGTGGATCCTAATTACTTCTAGTCCAAACCTGTGTAACTCTACCAGCACGTTTCTGATTACCAAATCGATTTCATGCGAAAATTACACTTTGGTCTCCATTAACTCTGAATTGGTGGCTATTTCGCGGTTCCAAATTGAAACTTTTAGCCAGAACTACCAACTAAGTGAATTCTAGAATGTAGCGACTTTATTTCTGTTTATTTAGTAAATTAATTTCCGGAAAGTATTGTATAAATTGTACGTTTTATTATACCTTTCGATACAGAAAAGTAGAGCAATTTTTTAAAAGTGTTTCCATCACATTTCTCTTCAAGTTTTCTCATGATGATCCGTGCAAGTTGAATATAATATAATTTTGTTTACTGGACGATAGCAATGTATGAACTACGTACATTATAATATATTCACACTTATGTCAAGAAAAAAGTTCTTTATTTAATTTAAGAAAGCCGTCGAAGATAAGTGAGCAGTCCAAGTGTCCAGAGTATATGGTTTCAAATTCTCGAGCGGTTATGATATTTTACTTTCCTACAATGAAATATATATATTCATGGATATACTGATGTTTAGAATTTAAGTTTAGATATTCTTGGTTTCATAAAATATTATTAGGAGGGGTACATTGCGTGCGTTTCAGAGTTTCAGTGGTATGACTTGATACTGCGTGTGTGAATGTTGCCATGTAGTTTTATTATTTTGTTGTAGGTCTGTCCGTTAGAAACTCCTTCTTTGGATGGTGTCACTTTATGTGCTGTAAAGACACGACCATCTTGACAGCGAAAAAAATTACACTACGAAAAAACCGCATGTATTTCTTTCGAGAACCCAACACGTGTAGAAGATATGTGATAACTTTCGGTCAGATGAAAATGGCGGCGAGCCGGGAATCGAACCCGGGACACTGGATTGATCGCAGGGGTGTTAACCACTACGCTACCTGGTTGCCTTCCACAACTGTACACCATTTCCACTTAGTCCTAAACCTAGGATGACCTGAGACACATCCCCAGACAGGAGATAAATGAACCAGGTGGCATTCTATGCCGTGTGCACTGAATTACCGGTTTTACACGTACCTACGTGTTAAGATTCGTGACCGTTCACCTGACCGAAAGTTATCACATATTTTCTTCACCTTTAATATATACGGAAGAAATATATGCATAGCGAACCTTAACATGTAGTTGTTAACACCTCTGCGATCAAACCAGGTGTCCCGGATTCAATTCCCGACTCGTCGCCATTTTCGTCTGACCGAAAGTTATTACATAGAAATCTGTTGCATGCAGCAGGCTCAATACGACATAAGCGTCAAATAAATCTGCAGTTATTTTGTTTCCTTTGCAACATATGCATTCCAAAATAAATATGTGTAACATTTCATATACTTTTACAATATGAATTTTTTTTGTCGTTGTTTAAATATATTGTTTAGACATAGAAGAAGATAAGTGAGCAGTCTAAGTGTCCAGAGTATATGGTTTCAAATTCTCGAGCGATTATGATATTTTACTTTCCTACAATGAAATATATATTCATGGATATACTTCATGAATATATATTCATGGAACTTGACACTATTTCCTGGAATTATTGAGAGCAAGCAATCTATTATTGGAAAAATTGTTTAAGTGAATGAAGGGTTAATCCTGAAAATTCGTGCGGCATTACTAAAAGCAGTGACCGCGGACAGGATGTAATGACTGCAGCGCGAGTAAAGCAATTAGTGGATCATTATTACGGGTGCCATCGCAATATAGAATGTTTATTGAAGTAATTGATAAGGCGACAGAAGCAATTTACTTCATGGGATATTCGCGGAGACACAAAATAAAATTTGATAAAAGCTTTAGTGAATTGTATAAACTGGACAAAAATATTAAGAAAAGGAAATTTGTAAGTGCCAAACTTTTGTATTTATTTTAAATTAATGAAAAGTTTCAATTATACATTCTCCATTGACACTATACGACAAAAACAAATTACCATCTTATATAAGCAACAATGCAGGAAAATAACAAAATGATTTATCCATTAGGATTTGAATTTGTAAGTGCTTCATTGCAAGTAAAAATAATTCAAATTTACAGGGTGAAAAGTTAATACATGCCTATACTTTGGAAAATGTAAATATTTGACTTGTACTTATATTTCATTCTTTCTGAAACCATAATTTTTTCTGTAAGGGGTTTAATTTTGCCAGTATGTTATTGAATGTATGAGAGTGTTGTTATAGTCTTTAGTAACTGATTTTATGTTAGAGTGTATTTCTTCAATTTCATTTTTCTAAATTTATTTTTGTAAGTTGGAAATTCCTATCATTTTGTTTTTAGAAACAATGTATAATATGCAAGGGGGAACCCTAAAGTAACGGGAATTTCTTTATAAAATGCATGTACTAAATTTTCTCCAATTAAACTTTCAATGTACTCTCCTTTAGCACTAATTCACTTGCCCAAATGTTCATTCTAGTGTGGGAAGCACCTTTAAAATTCGTCCTTGTCGGTACCTGCTTGCTCCGTCGTGACATTGCGTTTTACGTCGTCGACATCGGCAAAACGCTTTCCATTCAAGTCACTTTTCATCCTAGGAAACAAGAAGTCGTCTCGGGGACCTAAATCTGGTGAATAGAGCGCGTAGGTCAAGGTAGCCTTCTTCGTTGAGGCCACAAATTGGCGAAAACTGAGAGCCGCGTTAGCGGAAACTTTGCTGCCAATCTTCACATTTCCAAACCATCAATCAAAATGCGCTGAATTGACCTCCAGGACTACCCGGATAATTCTTCGAAATCGTCTTTGGTCTTTGCGTCGATTTTCACTCTCGAGAGTACTGATTTTGTCGACGTTCTCGGTTCGAGCAGAAGGACGACCGGAACGGTGCTCAATGGCCATTTCCCTCTTTTTAAAACCAAGAAAATCATTCGTATACTTAAGTTTTACTAAGAGCATATTCTTTGCACGCTGTTCGCATCATTACAATACTTTCCGTTACGTTCTTATGTAGTAAAAATCAAAACTGCACATCCTCATGTTGTTTCTGAGAAACGGCAATATCTTCCGCGTCACGAGTGCTCTGCAGAGAGGAACAGTACAAAGAACTGTCACAGAAACCGCATGCGTTGTTGTAGAGGGGCGCCGCTTGGCAGACTGATTCAGGAGAGGTCCTACAACAGCTTCCTAGTGGCGCAACCTGGTGCTACAAGTTCCCGATGAGCAGCATTACGATTCCCGTTACTTTGGGCCCTCTCGTATGTAGTGTATCAATAATTTATGCATTAATAGCGCACTCACATGAATGTCGTACCGCAACCTACGTTTTGTGAAACCAATCTCTGTAAACTGGATGTTAGATTAGGTGAAGGTGTATATTTTTATTTTATTTTATCTTGAAATAAACATTCATTCATTCATTCATTGAAAATATTACGATGTGTTCCTTCAATTCTAAATTGCTTGTATATTTCCATTCTGAATAAAACTTCGATTATCTCTCAACCTTTGCGTTGAACTGCCATTAAACAAAATTTGTATCACAGATCAGTTCCCTGAGATTAACAATGTTAACATTTCACTTCTATCTCCAACAACGTAAGTATTATAACCAATACAAATATATATATCACTATTATTGAAAATAAACTATTCCCCAGAGTAAATACTTCAATATTTCATCAAGAACTCTACATACCCCTCCCTTCCCATCCAAAACCACGCTTGGCACAGCATGCGTTTGTCCATTAACGAACAGAAAGTTTATAAGGAAAGGTTTTATGCTTAGATATGTGCGGTTTTATACTTTTGATAATTTTATTGTGATATCAATACGAATACGCCTAATAGAAAAAGTAAAAACATTTAAGTTAAATAAGTTATACGACCTTATTTTCGCAGACTAGATTTATTATTAATTATCTATTCGTAACAACGTTCCGGCCGCCACTGTGGGCCATCATCAAGCAACTACTGACAAAATTTACGGATATTCATTAAGATGCCGGAAATGAGACAAAGAGTTCACACAAAATCACAGAGTATGGAGTAACATGAACCTTGTACAAAATCAAAGAATAAGGCAGAGAGACTTCATTACACACAAAGTATTTACTATATTAGTACAGACGCACAGAATCACAGAATATCAAAAGTATACAACACAAAATCACTGATTAAGTAGTAAAGATAAAACAGGTATATACAGAGAAACCAAAAATGGCATAGATAAAACAAAAATTACAAAATGCTATTTAAAAATATATCCATGGCATTGCATATTTTAAATTATTAAAAATTAAATGTATTCAACCTCAAAGGGTTAATTGTTGGTAAAGTAAAGAATAGAACGTCTGTATACACCATTGACGTTCTATTCTTTACTTTACCAACAATTAACCCTTTGATAACCCTTATCTAATTAACCTTTTGAGGTTGAATACATTTAATATTTATTTTATAGTATACATCATGCTTGTTTTCTCTGTATACACCATTAACAAGCATGATGTATACTATAAAACAAATATTTACAAAACGTTATTTTTTTTAAATATCAAAAGTTTAGAATTTTTAAATTAACAAAAAGTGNCATGCTTGTTTTCTCTGTATACACCATTAACAAGCATAATGTATACTATAAAACAAATATTTACAAAACTTTTTTTTTTTTAATATCAAAAGTTTAGAATTTTTAAATTAACAAAAAGTGGGAACCGAAACATTGTTAAGAATATATTATTGAATAAAATCAGCCTCTGAAAATAAGATCGTATAACTTATTTAATATAAGTTCTACAGATGTAATTAGAATATATAAAATATATTTATTTAATTTATATTCTTTCAGAGATATATGAAAAGTTTATTGATAGAAGATTGTTTGTAAGTGAGATGATTTTCACCTTCACGTTGTTCTTGAATCTTCTCTTCAGAAAAAGGATAAGATTTTAAGATTTACGTTAATATGAATGATGGTGGAAATGGAATCAGGGACACTTATCAGCTCTGTTCTTCAATCTAAATTTCTTTTTTGATATTTGGTATAAAAAAACTCTTCGACTTGAGCTGATAAATCTCCCAAATTCAATTTAATTAAATGTTAATGAATAAAAAGAGTTATAAAAACTATATAAATCTAATAAATTATTTTCTGTCGGTGTAGGATATTTTCTACTTTAGTTCACAGATTTAGATAGTTCTACACATTAAAAACTGAAATTATAGCATAATACTGAATTTTCGAACTGTTGTTGAATAACCAACCTAAAAACGAATTAAAATTATATACATAGTGATAATATGTTTGGTAAGTTATTCGGTAATATTAATAAGCTCCTAAGTGTATTTCTAATAGATTGATAAAGCGAGTTCCAAATTATGTTTATATAAAAAACTATTTAGTGCAGGATCAGAAACCTATTTTGATAAATATTCCATATTTTCAGTGAAACAGAAACGAATTTTATTTAAAAAGATAATATGTTCTGCAAAGTTAAATTGTGAGTTCACTTTATGAGACTGTATTTATTCCCCATAATATTGGGGCAGAAGATAACAGAACTTTTGAAACATTCTTTTTTATTTTGTTCTTTTACGATGTAAAGACTTACCTGTAATAGGGGTGAGATAGTTGACCTTTCTGATGAACGTAAATTTATTCTATTTAAATTCTACAACGTTTTTCTCATAAAAGAAAGCTTTTCATGTCAATATTCCTTCCCACCAATGAATTGTCAAAAATTATAACCCATTTTAATTTTCTGTCCGTGTTAAAAGGAAATATAATAATCATCCAAAAACGTTTCGATATTGTTTATGACATATTAAGAACCGGGGGCAGAAGAGCTTATTCTCAAAGACGAGCGATGATGTCCAGTACCGTATGTGGACTATTTAGCTCCCTCGCATTCTGTCATTCAATGGCGTTAGCTTCCGCGATGAAGACCTCTAACGGTTAACGTTTTTGTCACATCAAGGTGATGAGTTCTTTAAGACTCCCGACTCCCCGGATTTGTTCATCTATCGCGCTAGAAACACAACTATCGACCGTCTTGTTTGAGTAACTCATATTCAGTTTTAGAGCAACCGGAAATTACATAAGTCTTCGTTCCACGGTGATGAAAGAGGTCATAAACACGGAAAGTTCATAAACTAGAAGTATTATGGTTGAACAGTATCTAGAGTATCTACGTCCGTACCCACTCGTTATTGGGTGTGAAAATTCAATAATGCATAATATACAAGGTTGGACAAAGGAAAATGTGTTCCAGCATAAATGTTTCATGAGGGCATAAACATAAATTTGGTGAAATATTTTGAAGTGAATACAAATGCATATTTCTGAATTTGTCAATTTATTCATCTCGTGATCTCATCTATTTTAATTCCCCCAACCTTTTACTTTTCCAAAACTCTTTCATCTTTTCAATCTGTCTCTGTTTTCGTGGTACACGCAACTGAGAACCTGTCGTTTTCTAAACTTTAAACACCTGTCTTCGTAAAACAACTATGTATAAATTTTGGTCAAATAATAGTGAACTAAATTAACTACATTTGAGTAGAGAAAACTTTTAAATTTGAGATGTTACAAAATCGTATGTAGGTTGTTTTTGGAAGTTAACCCTGGACAATCGTTTCGATAGAAACGATTTTTTTAAACGATACTCAACTTAATTTTCGAAATATATAAATTCTCGGCAACAGTGTGATTTTGTTTAGACTAATCACTTGTATTAACTGGGAAAAAAAACGAAGATTGGTTTTAATTAACATCTAAATCTGCGCGAATAACTAATATAGACACACACTTGAAAATCGAAAATTTGAAGAGTTTAAGCCTAAAGAATTGATGTACGTAAAAATGATTGATCAATTCAAACCTTTGATGATATCAGGAAAGGTAATAAGATGGTTATACACGATTGAAAATGAGACATTAATATCATGATTCCAATGATTGTTTCGTAACATCTTTAATAAAATTAAATAAAAATATGTAAGGATATTACTAAGGGTAATGCCAGGGGTCGGCAACCTCTTTTGGCCGCTGGTCAAAATCAACCAAAATGTGAGTATTAAAGAGACGTTTGGGTCAGAGATATTTTCGTATTAAAACAGTCTTGTAGTAAATCATAAGATATATTTCATTAAGAAAATAATTACAAACATAGTTCAATGAACTTTATTTATAAACGTTCACTTCGATATCAATGGCTCCCCTGATGTTGAACTTGTGACGTCAATTTAGTCAAGTCTGGTTTATAGTTAGTCGTTTTAAGACGAATACAAGCATCTGAATTTTCGGTAGTTAGCCTGTTCTTGCTTAATATAAATTTCATTTGTGAAAGTATTTGCTCACATTTATAAGTTGAACCGAATGTCGACAAAATGGCAAAGCCAATTTCGGAACTAAAGTGGGTCACTTGAAATTATCAAATGGGTCACTCGGTGACCCTCGGGTCATAGGTTGCCGACCCTTGGGTTATGCTATTGTAAGAAGTGGTCAAATGAATGAATATTTTACACTAGTTCACTAATATCGACGGGAATCGTTAAGACAAATATCCCGGGCACTTTGTCGTAACCACCAACACCTGCTCCAAGACGCGTATTTTTGTTTTGTTGTGATGTTCCATAAACGTGCAAATTGCAATGTTGTCAGAAACACCTTAAAAGCGTAAAACGGTACGGAATCGATGTTCGTTTCCATTTAGTTGTCCGTCGCTAATGTTTTCTAGTGGCAGGACAAAGAGATATGTAGGGCTGCTGGGGATGAATTTTATGGGCACACTGGTAAGTACGCGCCCTCCAGAAATATAAAAGATTTATTACAACACTGGTGTAAACTAATCTGCTACTGAAGTGTTTCTCGACTTAAACTACTCCGATTGAATTATACTCTTCGTAAGTAATCATTCATTACTTTATGTCCTGAGTGGATGCAAAGATAAGGTAATCTGATGTCTGAGTTGCAAAGCGTGAGCGGGGCAAAGCAGATAAACGACGTGGTCGGGACACGGTCAGGATAAATGGCAGCGTTAAGAAAAGAGAGAAGGGAAATAGGATCTATGGATAAGGGGAGGAGCTGGCATTGTGCTCCGCTGATTAGCTAAGTCCTCTACAATGCGAAGAAAGAAATGGAGGAATATTTTTGACAGAAGTAGAGTGAATTAAAGGATATTAAAAAGATAAATTACCCTGTTTCATAACGTGGAACTGTATATTGAATATTTAAAACTTTATATTGTGCTTAGTTGTTTACATTTTTGCTGTTACCGTATTGTTTAACATTGGTTTGCAATGTGGTTAATTAACGTTATATTTAAATGTTATTATCGAATTTTTAATAACAAATAAGTACATTGCAATCACGATAAAAACAAATCCAACGCGATCCATTGAATTCAGAAGAACAAAAAGTCTCTTATCCATCATAAAAAACAATGATCTCGCAATATTCTATTACACGAAATCAAATGGTAGTAAACAAATATTTAAAAAAAAGTTATTTACTCCGTCAGGCAGAGATCAAAAATGAAAGTTAAAAATGCCATAGTATTAGTTGCAACCCTGTGATTTACGAAGAACACAATTCACAGAATTTACAAATAGGGATTTAAAAAAAATAATTGTCCCGGAGTGTGTTTGAAACCATCGATAGCAATCTGAACCTCGCAACAACATGAGCAATCCTCATACGTATACAGTCCGAGTTGGTTATGTTTGCAGTACACGGCTTCCGCATTGCTCGCAACGACGAACGGCTTCCAATTGGACTAATTGCTCGGAAATAAAGGGCGGCGCTTACTAGATCTCCCCACCCCACACTCACATGCAGACACTCCGAAACTGTTCCACTGCAACTCGTAATCGAAGCTGGCAAATGCTTGCGCCACTATGGAAAACGATGATTTCTCATTATGAATACGAATATATATATATATATATATATATATATATATATATATANACATAATTACCGGGGTCTAAAATTTACGTTAGGGGTTGTTAAGTGAATCTTTTTGAACGGGAGGGCGAATACAGGTAATGGCACAAAAATATCACACGTTTCGTACAAATTTGTGACAGATGATGATTGGAAGTTTTTCCATTCGGTAGAGGCACTAGAATTCAAATTATCCGTATTTGCAGCGAGAGTGGATCGTTAGTTGAATTTTAAGTACGATCGTGGATCGTATTTTTTAAAAAAGATTAAAGTTATGTACTAATAATAGTAATTTCAACATTCCAAGAATTGAAATAATCACCTCTCATATTATATTTCAATATTAAAAATATTGAAATATAATTTATGTTGTTCGTGGGTTCAATTGATCTTAATGCAACTCGATATTCCGGAGGCGATGCAGCCTATTTCAGAAATCTTGGAGGGCCACATAGCCTATTAGACGTTGTATCGCTTGTTTCTAGACGCCATTTGCTGCAGCATATTAAAGGAAAAAGATTGTCAAGTCGTAGTAATTTTCATTCATCGAAAACCTTCCGAATACCAAGGAGATTCGATCCCGGGCTCTGAGAAAGGGCTCTGGTCGCTAATCTAATGTTCCAATTCAAATTCTATTTTACATTGCGTACACTTAAATACAATTAAACATTAATACAGTTAAATTACAAATAAAAATGAAATAAATGTTTGTCATGAATAAGTTAGAGTTCTCATTGGAAAAATAATTTGTTTTGTGGGACCATCGTATAAGCGAAAGACAACCTTTTTTAAATGCTCTCTCAATATTAAAAATTCTCATAAAAAGAGTGAATCACGTTCACCCTCATATACATACATAATATTTCGATTTACTAACAAAGTAAGAATATTTGCAGGAAAAATAATAATAATTTAAATCATACGTACTAAGATCCCTAGCAACAACTTGCGTATAAAAATATTTATACGAACTTACATATAACATATTCAAACAGCCAATTCTCAACGCTCTTAAAAAATCTAGAAAGTATATTTGATGAAGATACCTCATAGGGGGGAGAATTAAATAGTTTTGGGGCGCTATAAGTAGAAAGACATTTATAGATTTCATTATATGGTTTAGGAACCCAAACTAGGTTCCGATATTTAAAAATGTATTTTAGTATATACCCCACTTCCCAACAACTAAAATAGAAAAATAAATAATTAAATACTTACGGTCTTACGATTGACGAATACTATATGTAGTATTCGTTCATCATAAGGTCGCAAGTCTTTAATTATTTATTTGTGTTGATTACAATAGACGTTAAATGTAGAAGTACTAATATAGTAAGTTCGGTGGACTCTAAAACAAACAAAATGGCGCAATGGAGGAATTTCTAAACTTTTGAATAGCGAAAAGGACGGGTGAGATCGTCTAACACATAGAATTTTCCTAATTACATTATTTCATGCCACAATAACAATATATTTTCGAGAAATATGTTCCTCCACAGCAACAAATTCCACACTTAAGCTTAGTATCCACGACAGAAAAGTACACACTCCTCAGATCTGATAATGGGCAAATGTTCTTCAGTAAACGTTCTTAACACAGATATCATTTAACACTTCAATATTTGAAAATATACTTTCCAGTACAAATGATCATCTATCATAATACCAAGTACTTAATACTCTCAGGGTATATTATAACAGTACACCCACTACACGTAACGTAAATATTACGGTAACACTTATTACAACGATAATATGAATTAAAAGCATTATTATAATCTATCCCGCTATTATGATCGAACAAATTTTGAATGATTACTTAAAACTATGCAATTAACTGTGAGCTACAGTTTCAGCTTGTCCAAATCCAACTGAATTTGAGAACTAAACTCACCAATGCTTGTCGTAGAGAAGCTTAATGCGGTGTCATCAGCAAAACTAATTTTACCAAAAAGATTTCCAGAACATAAATTATTAACCTATATTAGAAACACAATTGGTCTAAGTACAGAACCTTGCGAGACACCGCAACGGAGAGTAGAATATGAGCTCGAACAACTCATAATACGTACACATTGAGAACTATCACGTAAATAAACCACTCCCAGGGCACTCCTCAGACACCAGCCTGCCATAGTTTATTTAAAAGTATACTATGTTCAACTGTGACGAAGGTTTTTGTTACATCGATAAACACTCCAGCCACCCCTTTACTCCGAATCGCACTTTCATCAATTTCCGTGATAAATTTTAATAAGGCTTTCTGAGTTGATCTTTAATAAACCCAAATTGATTTCACTAAAATGATAATATAATTTTAAAAAATTCATTAACAGTTTTTTAACAATTTTTGCATACATCTTATCAAAGACGGACGGGAAGGACGTGGGTTTATAGTTATTCATGTCTTTGGGGTCACCTTTTTTGTAAACAGGAATAACCACGGTAATTTTGAGGTTATCTGGAAAACAACCTGATTCTGTAAAGTTAATTAAGTGAACCAGCATTAATATAATTAACTCATCTACTGCCGTCACTACATAAGCTGATATATCGTCAACAACAGGAGTTTGAGATGGTTTCAATTCATGAATAATTTACATTATTTCTACAAAATACAAAGAATAAAGTTTGCGACATGTCATTGCTTGGAAAGTTCTTAGAATAATCTTGTAAATATATACTATAGGATGAGTATATATTTGGTCTTCTAACGTTAATTGCATTTACAAAGAAACTGTTGAACTCATTAGCAATGCACGAAAGATCATCAAATACCTGTTTTGGTAAATTAGTGGAATATATCTGCTCGATTCCACTCTTTATCCCCCTCTGTTCCGAGAATATTGTTTGTAATACGCCATTGTTTCTTACAGTCTCTTTTATTACTCTCAATCAAATTAAAATAACAAGATTCTTTCTGACTTCGCTTATCTTGTTTTAATTTATCAGAATATTTAGTAAAACAAGATTTAATTTTTTTACTTATTTATTTTTAACCTTAACATACAAAGTAGATCCTGCGGAATATTCAGTAGATAATTTTCTTCCCATATGGTGACAAATTTCCACCGATTCTTTATTAAGTGAGACATGCCCAGGAGTGTTCCACTTAACAACAATATCATACACATCTTCTTGATCTAGTAGTAGAATTCGGAGTATTTCGAGTGTATTTGCACGGGAATATTATTCAGTGTCATCGAGTCTAATCTCAATTTCTTTCATTTTCTTCTTTAAGTTCATATTTTTCAGTTTTAATTTCATCAACTACTTTTAGCAAATTATGTATTGGCTTAGACTGTTCCTCTCAAAATTTTCTTTCTGATCGTCTATTTTATTGTAAACGAAGTCGAAAATTTGTTCACGTCCCTTTCTTCTTTTACTTATTCTAACACCATGCACCATGTGAGCCTTCTCACCGTTCACAACATTCATGTTAGTCCCTCTCGTAGCTCAGTGTCTAGCATGCTTGCTTGCCGCTGAGTCACCCGGGGAACACTTCCCGGCGGGGCCAGAATAAAAAATTGTAGTTTTTCTCTTCATTGTTTCAGTTCTTATGTCTGTGACGATTAGAAAAGCGAACCCTCCTACTTCTATTCACCTTCTACTGTTCCTAGTATCAATTACTCTTAACTATTCTCTTAACTAACTACTACTACTACTACTACTACTACTAACATCTCCACGTGGGCTAAGTTGTTGGTGAATCCAGCTATCCGGTCCACCTTCTAACAATAACCCCTTCCACCCACCTCCTATCTCCTCATGTAGATAAGCTTCAATAGCAAGCTACATTTCCCAGTTGCAAATACTACAATAGAAAAAGAATATATCTAACCTATTTTCACGTACAGTGAACAGAGGACAACTCCATGACTGATTAGAGGTTATAATACTCTCCACCTCTCGCTTCGCCATAGAATCACAGTTAGTATGCCATGTGTTATTACAATTATTTTATTGTAGACACAATCTCTCAGTCTTCTTACTCACGCTAAAATCAGACATTATGGCGCAGCCGTCCTTAACGAAAAGGTCGCAATTCTGCAAACCAAAATCCAGCTCCAAGAGAATTGTATTGCCACAGGGCTCTGAATGCTATGAAAAGAAATTGTCACAGAACAGTGTACATAACGATTTTCACAAATCCTTACAGAGTAAGCGGTCCGAGAGGTCCGCACCCCACAGCGTTTTTAACACGCAACTCCCTTGCGAACTTTTAAAGTAAGTATCCCCTAAACTAGGATTTTCTTTCTACGAAAGTGGCTTGAAATGTAGTTATCAGTAAAATGATTATTTTCTTTATTACTTTTTTTTAATTTCTAAAAATAATTTACCACACTTTACAAATGGGTATGTTTGTTGAACGAATTTGAGTTGTTTTGAAAATCTAAAACATCATCTAATTTTAACTAATACGAAGAATACAAACATTCTTATAAATAATCTGATATCATATCAATGTAACCCAATCTACACAACAGCAACATTACCATATTTAAACAATAACATTGTACATGGTGAGAAAAGATCAATGTATAATGTTAAAAATAACAAAAACAGCGGATAATACAATTTATTGGTGAACCTTTTATTTCGTGAATTGTGATAGTCGGTGAATTGTTCCGATTTATATTCCTGGTTTTATGTTCATGGATTCACTTATTCACTTATTCACATTTATACTTTGTATGCGAGATACATAGTGTCTCAATAGACAGATCTGTTTTAGCAATTCTACTATGGCATTCTTCAGACAGTTACACAAATTTTTAACGTACTCTGTCGACCAGTTCTAATCAATTTTGACATTGTCCTGAAGAAGGCCACCTATGGTCGAAATGTTAGTAGATAGTACTACCAAAGGACGTTGGTCTCAACGACCGTCTATACATTGACTCCTGGCCCAGAAACCTGCAATTACTTCTTTGAAACACATTGTTATATTATAAAATGAAATGGACATAATATAAACTGATACGAATAATAACAAATGATAAAATTTCATTTCTGCTTTTTTATCTGTATTTATTGTTAGAGTATGGCAATCTATAACGAGATTTAAGTTCAATCTAGTTTGAAGCATTTCCTGTCACTGGTTAATGTTAAGCATACAGAAATGATTGGGTTATATACTACAAGGGTGCAGTAGAGTCTTTATAATCCGACCATGCAACTGTCTCGCCCATTTAGTAATCCATCGTTTTCAGTCGAGTGACTGGGAGGGATTTCACGTCAATACCTGTCACTGAATGCGGAGTGAAACAATAGGTGGCCTCGTTACCTGTAATTAAGCAATCCTTGTTCACTAATGTGTTTTCGATATCGCGTTCACTCGTGTTCTCAAATAAAGATAATTCCAGAAAAGTACAAAAACGAAAATTATTTTCAATTTCTAGTAATACGACTTTTTCTGTAATCTTAACCAAATAAGTTCAATTACTTAAAGCCTACTGTGTGCCCTAAAATGAATCAATTGTGTTTCTCAAGTCCTTTACAGCTAAGAAGGTTATTTCCAGCTTCAGTAAATGAGAAAAGTTTTCTCAACTCAATTAGAGTTATAGGGTCTCTTGAGAAAACAGTCACGGTCCCTGGCAAGGAAAACTCACACATTTCAGTCTTATAGATTTGAAATTGTAAAATTAAAAAAAATATGAAAGAGAAAAAATTGGAACATACATATTTCAGTTCAAAAAGTGTACATAATTTTCCTAAGTGTATTCTCAATTCACGAATCCGAAATTTTTGTTCTCTAAATGAATTCCGTTAATATTATTATTTTTGCTAATACACATCGATTACTGGAAGATCGTATGAATAAATAGTGAGACTATGCAAAGTATACTTCGTGAAATGAGAATAGACGAAGTATACTTTGCAACGCCTCTTATGGAATAGAGATCTCACGAACTCGACTCGAGAGAATATTGTTTGCACGAAAACGACAAATGCGGATTGATTACATCATCTACGACCGCCGAGTTCAAACCCCGATCCGTCGAAATTTTCACCTGGTCGTAGACGAAGCTCCGTCAGAAAGTACTCGGAAGTTGTGAGTAAAAAATTGCATCTGACACGTACGTAGAAACCGTGTACAAGTGCTCTCACCATAGGGAGCCGCCTGTGGTCACTTAAGTGGTTGTGGAAACGAGAACAGGCCACGCGGATGTTGTGTACGGATTTGTTGTATCGAGGCGGAGCAATGGTAGCACACCTGTGGCCAGGGAGAGGGGGAAGTCTCGGATTCGAGTCCTGGTCCGTCAATATTTTCACCTTGTCGTAGAGGATGCAAACTTTCCTCTACAAGGAGGCATTAGGAAGTTGCGAATAAAAAGTGCAGATAGAATAGTTGAGAGATTCAATAGAGAAGTTGCTAATTGACTTTCTAGGGGAAATGAGTGACAAATATAAATATATGGTGAGAATGGATAGGTTGTGGGAGATATGAATGAAAACTCAAAAAGTTAGGCTGCAACATGAGCTTCAAGGTTCACTTTTTACACTCCAATTTGGATTACTTTCCAGAAAATCTTAACGTTAGTGAAGACCAAGTGAAAAGTCCCACCAAGACAGAAAATAGATGAAAAGAACCACGATGGTAAGTGCAATGTCCTGATAATAGCCGACTACTGTTGAATGCGAAAAAGAGTCGATTCTCAGCAAATTTACAAATAAAAAAACTGTAAGAGGCGTTTTGAAAATAAAAATGTGTTAACAAGGGCGTTTAACATTTGTTCACAGACTTTACCGTCACTTCGAAAGTATTTGTTATAAAATTGTTTTATTTGTACCTTTTGAATAGCAATAAAAAAGTATACAAATTTTGAAATTTTAAACGATATTTCTATCAAATTTAAAACGGTTTTTGTGAAAAAATCTTATGAGATAAAAAATACACACTTCGTTTTTGGTATCAGCACCAAAAATACATAAAAATTCATTTGTCAAAAATGAAACAATTTTCAAAAGAATTTTTTCGGCAGGCCTTTGTAATGTAATCAGGATTAGTTTTTAAATATTAAGAGAAATTGAAATGGAATTATTAAAATATATATTACCATCTTTTCTCACGTTATTATCTGGTCAGCATCTTAGATAGAAGTAGTCTGTGACCAAATAAAGCCAATGAAATTGTTATAATCCTATGTTTATAGGTCAGGAATTCGTAATATTAAGACAAGGAACAGTGTCATGTTGAGGAAACGTGCGACGCCAGTCTCGTTCTCAGCTCAATAGCATAGTGTTTCCGCAACTTGAAACTCAGCGATGTTAACTCGAAATCCTATTTTTTCCCAAGTATTTCCACGACGAGAGAACCTTCACTTTAAAAATTATGAATCAAAATTATATAAAATGCACTGAAAGTAATTAGGGTGAACTTAATGAAGTCGAATTTCAACTTCAGGCGAAAAGAACCATTAGAAAACCATTCCTTTTTAAACTCGAAATTTTGAAGTTAATTACAGAATAATGCGAGAAGAAACTGGATTTGGACAAAAATTGCATCTAGCATGATTAATGTCGTGACATAACTACAAAGAAACCTAATGTTGCATATCGTTTGCACTATCGTCATATGATGCATATGATCCACTTTCCATGACTGCAGATGCTTTTTGCACTAGTGCATTCCACTCAAGTGAAATAGACGCAACGCGAACTTATATATATGATAAAGATGACATTAGATTTGTTTTCCACTCATAAAGTGAACAAAAGACCGGGAGACCTTTCTCGTAAACATGTAAAAAGCGAACTTCATTGAAATTCCAAACCAATTATCCAATCACGAAACTAAATTCTGTGCTCAATTACCTCAAATGTATTCGTTTATATCGCATTATTTCTTTCTTCTGTTTTTCACTAATTAATTATTTTATTTAAAAATGTCTTTTGCTTAAACTCTCATTAGAATATTACTTCATTGGAAACCTTTCACATTGTGTAGAAAAGAGCTACTTGCCCCAATATTCTTATCTAATAAATTAATTAACCCACACGGTAAAGTATGGTGAGTCTCAAGTCTGGTTAGATTTGGAGACTAGGTTACAAATCGATCTCTTGCACTGAACTACATCAAGTATTTGTCGTAAAAATAAAAGAACAGAACTAGTATAATTGTTAAGTTAAATAAAATATTGAGGTTAGTTCTACAATTTGTAACAAAAGTTATTTATGAAGAAAGTAATATTTTAACTTAAATTGATCTCTGTTCGTAAGCAGCGTGGCCAGTCATTACACTATGCTGATAAGATAACAATGGTGGATAAGGAAAAAATTGCGAACAATATTTGAAATATCTTTTTAGAGTACTCCTATAGTGTTTTTAATAAAATTGATATATGATTTTGATTACATTTTATAAAACAGAGAATTTAAAAGATTCGAAAAAAAAAATGTATTTTGAAAAAAAGAGCTCTCTTCAGAGACAATGCATTTCATCCAATTATAAAATGGTCTGTTCATTGTTTGATAACCGATAATGTGTGTGTGTTAATAGCTAAAATTGATGTAAGTTTAAATGATTAAATATTTTTATACAAATTTTACACATTTGTATAAATGTCTAAAAGTTAATAATGCCTCGGCAGAGCTACCTTAAGAAACGTCGGTTTTGTGACTGATCCGTGTTAGAATCATCACGATCAGGTACTTAATGCTGCCATTACGCGCAGACCATCCTCCTACTAATACTGGTTGATCACTGCTGCCTGCCGGTTGCTTCCCCCTTAGTCATGTCGGTATATGTATATCCCCTCGAAACACACTCGTAACGCCCTCCATTGCTAGCATTAATGCACGCATTAACCCCCGGTTGCGTCTCCTGACCGTGTAAGCTCCTATTCCGCATGCAGAGATGCTTTTATGGACGCTCGAGTAGGTGCTCCAGGATATGCACGACTGACAATTAAAAGAAGTCACCAATTACATGTTTCAGTATATTAAAGGAAGTTGTTTTTTATATTGATAACCATGTCTTATCAATCAAATAATTAGTCTCCAACAAACATACTTTTCTTCCCAAATCATTTTTCATCCGAATTGATGTCATCCTCCGTGAATCAAAGCCTTTTCCTCATAACGATGAATCAAAGTTATCGATTAGAGTTGTGGATAAATATTAACTCTTTGGTTTAGCCCATCACTACTTATTTTGTTTTGCGAATCAAACAATAAGTCAAAAAGAAAATTGAAAATATTATTGAAGAATAAAGTGAAATAAGTTTACTATTCAGAAGTTCATCGCTCGCTCTTCTTTTAATTCTTAATTGTTTTCTGATATCATCCACTGAACGGTACACTTTTCATTTGCGTTCACTAGTACATTGACACACGAGCTTATAGAACTGTGTATATGTGAGCGAGCATATGTAAGTTGAATGAGGTGTACCTGAATTAGATAGATTCATCAAAATTTCGTAGTTTATTTTTTAGATACTGAGAAAACATTCACTCACCTACAAAAATAACTCAGCAAAAAAATATTGATTTATTGTAGTATTTAAGGATGAGTTTCATTATTATAAAAATATATCCCCACCCAACTTTTAAATTACGTTTTTACAGGCGTGTGTAGAAAAATATTTGTATTGATACGTATTTTACTCTGAAGAAGCGCCTACGACGAATAGAATTAACATTAAAACTAATGGTTCCACAATAACTTTAGATCTCATATGCATGAAATTTAAATTGCTATTCAAATGATATCATAATCTGAAAACCTGTTTTATTCTCTTAATTACAAAAACTTCTCGACTTTTATGATCTAAAGTGGCATAGCGGCAGACATTTATTCGCTTTGTGGTCACTAAACACAGAGCAGGTTCACTAGATCGGACCAATAACCATGGTGCCCTGATTTAGAGACGGGCTTTGAACTTCGAACTCA
The DNA here is from genome assembly GCA_002313205.1 of Laupala kohalensis. Classification (NCBI taxonomy): domain Eukaryota; kingdom Metazoa; phylum Arthropoda; class Insecta; order Orthoptera; family Trigonidiidae; genus Laupala; species Laupala kohalensis. The sequence goes on along the minus strand of NNCF01125966.1, from coordinate 250,926 downwards.
TTGATCTGCAACGGAGCTTTAACATTTCTCCAATAATCAAGTCCGCACTCACTATCGATGCTCACTTAGGATTGAAGGGCACATAATATGCGACGGCGAAGAAACCATATATACACGCACATAGTTCATGTTTAAGATAAGTAGAATAAATTTTAAGCAAAATTCTTATTTTCTTTCCATTTTGTATGAAGTTATTACCTTTGGTTTTTACTTTGTAAAGAAACGTATGATGTCGCTCTACGTCTCAGGAACATACGTATCTACTTTAAACGTCACGTTTTCAAATATGCTCATAAGAACCGGTTTCACTCTGATTCACTCTATGGGAATAGTGACATTCTCTGCAACTGCTTTCAAAAAAATCAAGAGCTGAAATTTATAAAATGTTAGAAATAGTACGATAAATCTACTGACTAATATAAAATACCATATACAGTTTCAACTGGTGAAGAATAATAGAAACTCCAATATATTATGTGTTATCGGAAATAATTATCACAAATTTATTTAAATTATAAACTTTATTCATTGCATAGATTAATAATTGCTTTAAATACTAAGTTTTTCACAAAGCAATTCACTAACAGTAAATATGACAATAAATTGTGAAAGTTCCTCGTTGGTGGAATAAATTAAAATGCTTCAACTTTAGGTAATAATGTACCGCCTTCTATTATTCTATCAAGCGTACATAGTACTTAGCAACAACATATTTGTAACTTCCATCTGGAATTTTAGGTCCAGGATTTCTTTGGTTATAATAAAATACTACCTTACCAAAGGAACAACAAGGTCTACTGTATACCTTACGCAATTGTACGATATGTCGTATACTGCCCATGAATTGCCAGCTCCATACATTATTCTCGTGATATCTAACGAGGAAAACAGTGGAAAGATATAATTTAGTCTGCCGTAACCAAATTTACAACTGCTGTTTCTTCCGAGGGTTCAATTTTCTATCATCACAGCCGTATGAACTGAGAAAAGTGATCAAATATTTTGGTCCCACCAGGAATCGAACCCAGTGATAAACAGCACACAAGCCATGAGATACCAAGGGACCTTCAATTAAATACATTTCCATTTTTATTTTTATCCTGTAACTAGCTGAATACCTGGCGTTACACGGGATTTTTTTAGGTTAATCTCCTTTTTCTCGGAAAAAACAACAACAACAACAACAAAACATCCATCTATATTGTAAGATCAAAATACTTTTACTTACTGGTTTTTAAAAACATTCAAAGCATCCTAATTTTTCAAATTAATAATAAGACAAATTTAACACAAAACTTGACTACACACTACACCATCTCGCGGAGCCACGCCACTCGAATTTTCGCTTCCGAGACATGATGCGGCTGCGCCATTTCATAAACATTTTTGTAAAATCTAAACTATTCGTCGAAATTTTACAATTTAAAGATGCTTTTTATCTTTATTAAATGCACAAAGCAGATAATCTATTAAACTTGATTATGATTGAATTTTTCCATCTTAAATTACTCTCTTAAATTGCAGTACTTTTAATAACGTTTTATCGATAATTTAGGTTAATTTTTGTGGATAGACATATGCTGTCGCGGACTATTTAGTAGAACTCTTTGAAGTAAACGGTATCGTTAGTCATAGTTGTCTCCTACTTTTAATCCTTTACACAGAGCAAGCAAATATAACTCTTTTTCCCGGTTTTATTGACATTTATTGTCAAAAACAATTCCTATCATTCTAATATCACATTTAAAAAATAAAATTTAGCGTATGTTTATTGTGGACATCAAAACTATCTTCTTGCCAAATTTCATCACTATCGGTTCTGTGGTTTAGTCGTGATCATGTAGCAAACAGACAAACACGTTTCCGCGTTACGCATTTATATATTAGTACAAATCATCACCAAGTGAATTGTAAATGACATCATAATACGTGGGTACAACCTACACAAAAAGTGAACGCTCGTCGGGGAGCGCGTTCGGCCTGTTGCACGGAACTCGACCGAATTCCCTCGTGTCTTCCAACGACTCACTTCAGCGCGAGACCTTTCCAGCGCGCTTAGTTTTCTCTCCCTTGGGCGTCCTCGGAAAGAACAAACTTCTCTCCTTGTCTTTCTCTGGTCCTCCTATTCTACATTTCTCTCTCTGTCTTCGTCTCCTATCGCTCTACTTTTCCTCGGTGTGCGACGTTACACTAACTTCTGGTGATTCGCTCAAAATACCGCCGTTTGCAGTTGTTGCTGCAAGCCACTGAGTGACGAGGCGAAGATGGAATTTGCACAAAAATGACATATCTCTGCTTTGAGAAGTTGTGGTATCATGCCTCCAGTGGGATGCAGTCGACGGGAAAGGAGTAAACGGAACTACCTTGAAAAAGTAGTTAAGAAACTTACGTTTTCAGAATTGCGAGAAGTTTACTTTAATAATGCTTCTGTCATCCCGATTTTTTAAATATTAGTCCTTCAAATAAAGAGAATAATATTTCCACTACAAAATGATGATTACTAAATGCGCTTAGTAATGTAACAAGACCGAACTCGCTACCAATAAGGTAATTTGGTACTGATACAACGCAACAAGTACACAATAGATCGAATGACTTCTGAAACGATTGCTTAAAAACTACAAATATTTAAATATTTGAGCAAAAATTTCACTTTCCAATCTGTGTCTTGTGATATAGATGTACTTCAGCAAATATCAGCTCGCACTTTCAGATTGCCCGGCAACAAAAAGGCTCGTCTTCCCACCTAAATATGATTAAGTTGAAGAGCAGTACTTGTAGTCAAATCCTCGCCAAATCTAAAACTAACGCAACAAATTAACAAAATAAATCTTAAGTACAAAAAATTAATACTAAAACAATTATTATATCCCTCCGCATTCAATGTTTATTAATTAAAAGAAACAATTATTTTACCATGAGGTTTCATAATATTCCTCACCTAGTCAAACTTTTTACATCAATTATTTTTAACGTTGCAGATTTGCAATAACAATGTTTTATTTATTAAATTTAATTTTCTTTTTAGTGTTGTTGTTACTCATTTATGAAAAGTATTTTAATTTGTTTATGTCATTCGAGTAATAATACATAGTTTTCAACAATAGTAAAGTGCAGCATTTTAGTAGTTAAGTCACCAACTGTAATTTTCTAGTTTCTTGATTCGATTCAAATCCACCGAGTGCAACGACAAAAAATTAATAGACCTCGGAAGGAGCGACCGTCCACAAAAATAAATGATCCAAGATCTGTAAGCCTTGGGAGTTAAAACTCCAGGGAAAAAAATTACTCCATCCTTGAGAGGGAATAACGCTAATCCTCACAGCGAGAGAGAAATTCCTGCCAGTCGTCTCCGTGAAAATATTCCCTCGTTTTTATCTTCTTCAAAATTCCCCATCCTCCTTCCGCAGACGATGCGAATGACGCCGTGCGATGAGAGTGGGAGGGAGAAAGGATTTTCATAGCCAATCAGCTTCACGACAGAGTGGTTGGGCGCGTTCCAAAGACGTCCTCGAGAGAGACTAGCGGAGGGCACGTTCAGAAATTGAGGATTTGTCCATGTCACGATCTGATATCTTGGGTAAGATCTCTTTCTATTTCCAAAAGCCATCAGTCTTACAGTGAACGAGGTGATCTTTAATTGAAATACGAAAAAAATATTGCTTCGTAACATAATTACAATCCCGAAATCACGTAAATGTGTTCAGATTCAACTTCCCAAAGATTTAAAGAAAAGTACCAACATACTATGAAGATTATTTTTTATCCATTATATAGAAAAAAAATTCACGATACAGTATTAAATGTTACAAACCGATATGATGTCTGTCGGTTTATCTGGGTCTCCCAGAAGTATTAAGATCTGGATTCGAATCCCGGGTAAGTTAGGCGGTGCACCCTTGAAAGGCAACAGGAGATCACGAAATGCATTAAGCAATACAATAATCCCTTTCCCGTTACATCCCGAGTGTCACCATCTCACATATACGTCTTGGGGTTGGCAAGTCTTCAGATGTTTACCTGCAGATTATTGAAACTGTAGAAAAAAGGATATAGCAAAAATAGGGGGAGAAAGAGCGAGAGAGATGTAACGAAAGATTATTTAAGATCTAACTAATGTAATAAGAGTTCATGCTCGCGGAGTCATTATGCCCAGATTATTTTTAAATATCGAAGATTTTCAGCAAAAATATTTACCTTCCGCTTTCCTTCCTTCCCTACACCTATAACGCTCAACCTAATTCCAATACGATGTTCTCCATAAAACTCCGCCGTGAAATTCTGCGAGGTTTATCTTCACACAATAGTCACATGTAAACATCACGCTATCATCAAAATCAAAGAAGCTAATCAGAAACTTTTCAACTTAGACCGTTAATAAATTGCCACTCCTTATTAAAACCATATTACATTCTTGCATTGAACTAAACTATACTCTTCTTCTCTATACCTTTCCCATCTGGAACAATATTGTATAAACCACTGTAAAATATGCAAATATTCCAGAAAAAATGCCAAGGACAGTAGTAAACGCCCCTTGGTTCAAAAGAAACAAATATCTGCAACCCGATCTGAATATGGAAATGATTTCATCCTACTTCACAAAATCGTAGCATAATTTCTTCTCTACATAATCTTTCCTCAGTATCCGATCCTATCTACAATCAACAAGGCTTTGATTCCCCTTCCTTTCACCTACACTTAAAAGCCGAGTGATTAAATAATCTAGTAATCTATTTGCATTTTCTTATCAAATGAAAATACACAAGGTAGTGCCGATGGTTTCCCATTTCTATATTATTTTGAATTAATTGTTGTTTTATGTCCGATTGAATATGTACATTTTATGTATGTTACATTATACTCTGCAACCTTCTGCAGAGCCAACGGCAGATCGAAGAAAAGTTCTCCACCACTAGTCTTCCTAATAAAATTTTTAAAAAATCAAAGATTTCACCCTACTTTGCAATCTTAAGTTTATTCGTATTCCACCACTAATTAAATAATTCTATTTTAGCGACAACTCATCCAATGCAGAAAATTGTTTGTCTGGTGTTAATAGGATATGCTAACGGAGAAATCTATTATTGCGATTCACCGCAAAATTCACTTCAAAAACCGAAATTAATTACCCACGGTCGGAATATGAAATACACTTAGTACCTAAACGATTGTGGGGAAACTTTAAAAAAATATAACTACCTCAATTAACATTATTTTGACTACTATTTTCACGTAATGTTTTCATTCCAAGTATTAAACACTTGAACATTTATTATTACAAACGTTTATTTAACTTCACTTGTTAGTTCGTATGTTTGGGCCAAATCTTGGTACTGAATTTTAAACCACTTCCCCTCAAGCGATTGAACTCAAATGAGGCACACGAAATTTGGCACACGTTGCGCGAATCGTAAATAAAATACATACTTCTGCAAGTACTTACTTACTAAATTGTCACTATCCAATGAAATTAATTGGTGTCCACTTTTATGTACATTTCGCGCACGAGCTTTTTGAAAACAAATAATTCAACATAAAGTATTAAATAATTTTCAGCGATAAAAATAGTATTTTCTCCCATTTCCCCTGCCTATCATTCCACCACAACATTCACTCATAATCATTCACCCCCATTTCATTCATAATCACCGCTTCAGGTGAGGTGCGGCAGGAAGGGCATCCGGCACCCGAGTATTCCCCAGCCAGATACAAAAAGCGAAGCATCATATATCCATCCCCATTCGCGGACCCCACATTAATTGGGAAAAAGGCTTAAGTGAAGGAGATAAAGATAGTATTTTATTGGGATCTACTAACATGAAATATGTATGGAGGCATTAGCATTCGACATTGCATTACTTCAATAGAAACATAAACTTATTTTATTCGCTTCAGTACATCGCATAAATAAAAGCTTGTTTAAAAAAAACTTTTTTATTTATTATTTTATTTTCGATATCACTTCACATATTTTCACGTTCCTTCTTATACAAATTAATAGTACATTACATATCCTTTGTAAATTGTATTTCTTAGTATAAAACGATACAAAGAAAGTTATTTNTTCCTTCTTATACAAATTAATAGTACATTACATATCCTTTGTAAATTGTATTTCTTAGTATAAAACGATACAAATAAAGTTATTTTAATTTGATTATATTACGTATTACAGATAACATTACGTAGCTTTTAATATGAATTTAAATAGTACATTCCTTCAATTCTTTTGCAAATTGTAACGCCTTTTTAAAAACGATACACTGTTAAAGATTCCCAACTAAAATCCATAGAATATTTATCGTTTATCTCCACAGTTGAAAATTACTTGTATCAGCTAGTGTTGGATTGTATAGAATGTGGGTATTTTGTATAAACTAATAAGCGTGGTATTTAAATAAACAACTTGTTTGCAATTAATTTTTGATTAGAAGAAAAATTAGTTAAGAACAATATTTTAATTGATCGCAATAGTTTTGTATTATTATTGCCCAGTTAGTGACACGTTCTTTGTCCAGAAAAGAACGGTACAATTCAAAATATTTTTGAAACCCCAATAGGTATTCTAAAACTTAAATTAGACTCAGATATTCAGTTCTTACAAATTGTAATATTTTCGAAGTGCATGTGGTCCACTAATCCAAGTTATTCCTTTGACGGGAAGTAAATAATGGTAATAAGAATGATGAAATGATAATGAATGATGAATGAAATGATAATCTGCACAAATGTAAAATGAAAACATCGATTCTATTCATAATAATATTTTGAATCACAGAACTTACAGCAAATTCAACTGAACGTGTCTCAAATAAGTAAATCGTATAAATATAAATGCATTAGGATTCCATTTGACGAGAACATGCATTCTCCAGGGAGGGTCAAAGCATAGTGGAATAAGATAAGATGTGACATTGCGCTTACAGATGGAAGTGGACGTGGGCCAGTCAAAGAAAGGCAAGTCATATTTTGAGTGGGAAGTTAAAGGTGTTGTTCATATTTATATAATATATTTGACTGTGTTGTACTTACCCTTAGCGTGAAGCGATATCCCCTCCGAAAAATGCCATGAATGTGATTGGCTTGCACTACGCATGCTCGGGACGGGCGCTCCTTATATTATTCCACTATGGGACCCAAAGTGCACTACACATCGACTTTACCGACATTTTGATGCATTTTCGATATTTTTATTGAACGCTTTTACCTACCGCAGATACCTGAAGGATCAGACCTTACAAAAACTTTAGATTTAGTCCGCGTGGCATGAAGCATTTCATTCACTTTTCTGAAAATATATTTCTGCATAATTATTGTATGCCTTTTTTAATCGACTTCTATAAACCATCGAAATTCTCCATGATTGCTGTTAGAGTTAATCACAAGGGTAATTTTCTAATTCACCCATTTCCCCATGGAAGCACGAAAGAAAGGGAAACGAAGAGCATTTTGCACCGGAGGTAAACTAGTTGAGTACCAGGAGTTCCAGCATCGTTTCATTTCCTATCTTTTTTTCTTTTGCAAATTGCAAACTGTAATTTAAATTATTGCACTCAATAATTTCAATACTTGAATAACATTTTTCTCCATGAAACGATAAAAGCAAATAGACGGTTGGAAGAGTAAATGACTTTTACTCGTTCAGTTTATTCGCCTATTTTTGTCTTCACGTCGTCTTTTAATCTTCGACGTTCATGTATTTGCGGAATTTGGGACATCGTCGGATAAATCAATGTAAACTGATTCATCTGTGGATGCCATCTCACACATTCAATGCTATCTCACACGCCACTACTGTTTTCTAGTGGACACATCGGTAATCATTATATCGTCATCAGTAGAGAGTGCACATGGTATCTTCGCTGAAGCCAAAAAGTATTTGTTGTTTCAACGTTCTTATATTCATAAAAGTTGTTTTGAACTTGAATTCATGACTTCCCATACTGTGGGTTGAACGTTGCCCTTTATATAGTGCTAAGGGCATGGTCATTCACTTGTAGCACAGAGTGTTTATCTGGTGAGCGTTCTGAAATTATATTTCATGGAACTTCTATAATCTTCATGGAACTTCTATAACTTTCAAAGAGTACTTATGAATCCAAAGAGCACTTATAAATTAAAAGAGTGTTTATGTTAATCAAAGAACACTTATATATTGAAATTTCTATACGTATGTTTACACGTAATTTCTTGAAGTTAAATAATTACGAGCGTTTGACTCGTAACAATGATTATTCTAATAAGAAACAGAAATTAAGTTTCTCTTGATCCAGGGATCTTACACTGCATCATTTCCAGACCATTTTGAATTGCTAACTAACTCTAATGTATGAAATCTTTTCACTATTAGAATGCAAACCCCTGACTGTCGAGCACGATTTTCAAATCTCTAATTCGCTACGGATCCACTTTTCAGCTTCTTTCCTTTCCTTGAGTTTGGAGAAACGATAAAAAGGACAGTGACAATTTACCTTTTACAATTCCTAAATGTTCTTGTCGAAAGTTATGTAATGGTGTTTGATGTCGAGGCTATTAGCGTCGGACAAAGTTAGTTCACTCACAAACTCCAGAACGAGTTACGAATACGGAGCGAGTTAATTCCAACAAGAAGTCTCACTGTGAGAGTAAAATTAGTAATCACACAAGTTAGAACCATATCTTAAAATCCACTATATCTATTTTAATAAAACTGACCTAATTATTAGGTAATTTAATATTATTTTCACATGTAAGGCTTATGGTAGAACTAGCGTAAGTAGAATGAAATCACTAAAATCTATTAAATTGTCATAAAATAGAATTACATGTATTTAGTGTGATTTCAACTTGAAAACATATTTCACCAACCATTTATATAAAATATTTACATCAATTATGGATGATGAAATACATTACAGCTTACGGAAAAAATACATATTTCCCAAAATAGACTGATTTTCAAATCATGAATATATCAAAACTCTGCCACTTTGTGGAAAATTTCCCGTAGTATATTTATATCATTTTTACCTACATGTCACCAGACATTTCAAAAAGATATTGAACTGTTTACGAGTTGTTATGCATGAATCTGGAAAGCGTTGCTCTCCGCCACCAAACATGTATAAGCTCTGGTGTACTGCAAACGAGAAAAGCGATTTACTGAATATTGCTTATGCTATAATATTAACTGATGGTTACAAATTAATTCATGTTTTTTCCTCGTTTTAATTCGTCACATTTCTAGGATAAAAATAAAAATATTGATGTTGATCTTGACCAATATATTAAATAACAGAAAGATATCTTCGAGGATTGATCAACAATAAAAAAATATTCTTTCTTTTACAAAGCCAATGTTTTGGCAATTTATTTTACCTTCATAAGGACTGTATGCTATGAAACCACACNGGATAAAAATAAAAATATTGATGTTGATCTTGACCAATATATTAAATAACAGAAAGATATCTTCGAGGATTGATCAACAATAAAAAAAAGGATTCTTTCTTTTACAAAGCCAATGTTTTGGCAATTTATTTTACCTTCATAAGGACTGTATGCTATGAAACCACACCATCATCAATAACCTCCAGCCATAACATCTGAACCCACTGCATCTCTACAACCTTCCTGGTGTAGGTCAAACATTTATAAACTGTTTATAAAACAGTCTCTATCCGAAGGAAAACAGGAGAAAATCCCTGACTAGGATGGGGCTACAGAGTTAACAAACACAATGGAGCCACGATTGAGTGCACATAAAAACAAAACTATGAATAATAAAAAACAATAATAGCATGCAGGAAAATAGTTTTGAAACTTAACAAGGAAAAATGGCGTCATAAAGTACAAGATGAACTGACGCATTTAATTTTAAAGGAATAATTAAAACAAAATAAACAATAGAAACCCATTTTAACTTTTATTAAAATCAATGAATTATTTTTTATTGTAGAAGCGTTGGTGCAGTAGATAGCTTTTAACCGCGGATTTGAAGAGATTCAATTTAATAATGTATTTTACGACTTAGGGAAGGCAACTATAAAAAACTGTTACCGAGTGATACGGCCCTCTTCGGCAAAGAGTGGTTGACCATTTGGGTTGATGAATATTATCTCTATTGCGAGTATTGCTTTCGTGAGCCAGACTGTTTCGTATGAAGCAACAGTGGCACTTAAGTAATTCGGTCTTACGAAGCACAACTATTTCATAAATATAAAAAAGTTCACTTATTTAATTCCTTGAATTACAAAAGTTTCGAGGGTAAGATATACAACTTATCCGAACAATCTTCTTTTGAATTCTGTAAGTGTGGATTCCCTGAACGGAATTGACCCTAAAGGTAATGCCGTCGCATGAATGGGAGTAAACGTTTCGAAATATACTCAAGGGAAATATGTGGACTAACTACATTAAGTAAGATTCGGAATACGTAACAGAATTTGCCTAATTTAGACTTTAGATTATCATGTAATTATTTGAGGTTGTCTTGAATATGGAGATTAACGAATTTTATTTTTCCAACAGTTTTTTAATTGTATTCCGTTGAACAAAAGAAATACCTGAAAATTCAGCGATAGTATTATGAAATCACATAAAACTATTTTATTAAATGAAAGGTTAGATAAAACATTTAGCGTTGTTCTCTGAATAAATGATAAAACTAATGCATTAGATAAATATGTAAATATTATTAATACGTATGCATTTGTTAAATTTGATAGTTAATTTCGGAACTGAATAAGGTATTGGCAAGAATACATTTCGTATTTTAAACATTTTGTGTGATGAAACTACCAAAATTAATCAACTCATCCACGTAGCCCGAGATGAATGAAATTTAAACAAAACGTTCAGCACCGCATTGGATGTGGGTTTTAAAAGTGTATTAAACTCACTCATAAAATCATACGATTATCAAATATTTAAAAATTCTTTAATATTACATTTAAAAATAGAATTAAATTAGTCAATTTGAAATATAATAGAAATATGGAAAATTTGTTTTCCGCTGAAACTTAGAGGGTCATTTTTTGTTCAATGGTAATATCAATAATTGGTTGCAAATATTGTGTAACGTATATGTTTGACGTCATCTACATGACAAATCATTGAAGGAAATACATGGATACTGATTAAATTAACTTTTGCACAAATAATTGTTTTAAAATAGCGATCCCTTACACTGACAATCTCTCTTTTTGAGGTATTCATTTTTGCAGTCTACGTTTTCCATGTACTCCTTTGTAAGTGTTTTATTCTTTGCCACAACTATTCGTGTGACAATAATAATGGCGTGTCACTTCCCGTCATATTTTGTCATCTATTCTTTATATATAAGTTCCGTAAATTTTTATTACAATTCATATTATTTGAGCACCAACATTTATTAAAATTTCGCGAAGAATGGTCTTTTTCATTTTTACCAGTTATGAGATTCCAAAACCACACTTGCGTATATTTTCACTTTTTTCTCGTTCAACGAAAAATTCAACGAAAATGGACTTTAAAATTTTATTTACTTTCAAACTATTACACATCCAATTCAAACGAATATAGCACAAATCATACATATTATAGAATATTCTTGGACCAGTATTTTTTTAGCAAAGAAATTCAATATATTTTATTTATCGTAAATATTTAATACTTTCAAAATATGCATATTTTAATAATTTTAAATCACATGTCATTTCCAATATTGCTACGGTATTACGTTAGAAACTGAAATCCATCTGAATATAAACAGATCGTAGGAAACGATTTTACCGTAAAATCTTACCGTCAACTTCTTGTATAAATGAAGGGTATATTTGGAGTAAACTTTATGTATAAAATAGAGCTTCGAACCGTCAGAATACACCTCAAAGCTGTGCTCCGCACACGTAAAGAGTTCCCGTGCGTACCATATACCTGCTGTGGTCGCTCGTCGTAGCAGATAAGCTCTCTCATCCCAATGCCCCATCTGTACATGCTTGGTGCTTATCAGCCCGTGCGTGTCACCACCACCTGCCGCAGCATACGGCGCATTCCCCCTCCCCTCCACCACGATCATCACGCAGCGATTCCCTCGAGATTTCGCACAGTGGTATGATAGCGAGATTCCGCGGGAAATATTGTCCATTGGCATTTTATTTCCGGAAACATTTGAATATAATTCATCCAGTGCATTCAACATTAAGTGGTGATCAGGGGGATACTCATCCTCACTAATACATAAATGCGTTACGCGAAAGTGTATCTGTTTGCTGCCGAATCACGACTGAACCACTAAATCGATCGTGATGAAATTTGATAATGAGTTAGTTTAGATGTCCAGGATGAACATAAGCTAACTATTGTTTCTAAAATGTGCAGGAAGAAAGAAATGTTTTTGGCCACAAATGTCAATAAATTCTGACAAAAACGTTATATTTTCTTACGCTCTCTAAACGGTTAGAGATAAGTGAGAACTATGCATGGCATTATTGTTTGACTCAAAGAATTCTGCAAAAATTTCACGATAGAATATGTGTATCTTAAAAAATTAATCTAAATTATGTATTAAACCTAATGTCACAACACTTCAATTTAAGAGAGTAATTAAAGAAGGAAAAAAATCAATGATCATCAAATTTAATGGATTANTAATCTAAATTATGTATTAAACCTAATGTCACAACACTTCAATTTAAGAGAGTAATTAAAGAAGGAAAAGAAATCAATGATCATCAAATTTAATGGATTATTTACTTTGTGCATTTAACATAGATAGACACGTCTTTAATTTGTAAAATTTCGACGAATAGTTTAGATTTTAGGAGGATTTTAATGAAATGGTGCAGCCGCGTCATGCCACGGAAGCGAAAATTCGAGTGGCGTGGCTCCTGTGAGATGGTGTAATGTATACAGAGAAGTTTTGTATTCAATTTGTGTTGCTATAAATTAAAAAAAATTAGGATGCTCTATGTTTTTAAAAACCAATAAGTAAAAGTATTTTGATCTTATAATATAGATAGATTTTATTTTTTCTTGTGTAGAACAAGATTGGTCTAAGAAATCCCAGGAAAAAAAGGCCAGGAAATCAGCTAGGATTAAATATTTCATTTCAAAACATTTTACTCCCACGCAACTAAAAAAGTGTCTTAGGTCATAATGCACATCTGATTTCTATAGCTTACGCTAATGATATGTAACTTATCTTTACGAGTACGTTTTTTTCTTCAAAATATATAATTTGTTTCAGTGATACGTGTGCGAAAGACAAGTTGATTATCTAGATAAAAATAATGCACAAATTTAAACATGGACATTTGTTTATTTATCATTAATGATGAATTTCCTGTATTATACTTCGTGAAATCTACGTTTTCACGATGGTGCGTTGTTTATGATGCGTAAGGACAATTATAAACATTGTGTACTAACTAGTTCATTCAAAAGTGAATTAATTCAAGAGAACTTGTTAATGTTAGCTACTTATGTACGTGTAACTTCTTTTTGTCCAGTTATTCTCCGCGCAATCCCACTTTATCATCGAAGAGTTTGGCAAATGTCGCTAAATCTGTAGATGCCCCCACCCCCACTCCGTTGCACATCCCAGATATTCTCGCAAAAGCGGCTGTGTAATCCAGTTGCGTTGCGATTTCTAGGCAGCCGACGGCAAGATCTGCACGTCCACGAATACAAGTTCTCGAGTTGGTTCTGAAGATACTGATCTTTTATTCAGAAGGATTTCGTAACACTACAAAAACAAGTTGAGAAATGGAATCAAGGTCAAGAGCGAACACAATGTTTCAAATCAAATGAGAAATGATGGTTTTGTTGAAATATAAATAAATGGGTAATATTCTCATATATCTGGATATATGCGATTTATAACCGGATGTGATCGTGAATTATATGTCTACTGGTCACAGTAATAAAATGTCACGACACAAATACAGTCAATATTTATGGGAGGTCTGTGTTATTTACGTTAACACATCGATACGCTAGAAGTCACATGCACTATTTCCCTTTTCTCGGCTCTGATTTCGGGAAAATAATTAACAATTAAACGAAATTTAAAAATATAGATCAATTGTAACAAATAAGTTACAGTGCCCATTTAATAATAAACGTCTGAGAAAATGATAGTTCATATTGTATTGAGCAAATGGTGGTACTTTTTTTGTAAATGTGAGGAAAATTGACACCATTAATTGCTCGTTACAACATCGTTTTTGAAAATCTCGTTAAATTATTGCTCTAATAGAAAGTTTAGAAAAATGTTGTAAAAAATATTAATATCTGAACCTGCTCATACTATTCGCACACATAGTTAAGAACGAAAAATATTAAATTAGTTAGATTTTGTAAAAATAATGTATCTGCAAAACTTTGAATGAAAAATGAGAATATTTTCTGTTATCACGTTAACTCTATATCAATGACAAACGAAACTTAATATTGTATGAACTCAAATATTATCTAATAACGTCTATCGTGGAAAAACGTAAATCGACGTATGTGGCGTACAAACATTTATCCAATCAACTAAAATTTAATACTCATGACTAAATCAGCTGTTGCTAATGCTATTTATCGGTAGTGAAGAGAAACGCGGTAGTAGCACCACCCGGGAGGTAATTCACGAATGAGAACACGCACCATAAAGAACAGCGTAATGAGATTATTGGAGTCTGCAATATTGGTTGTCATTTAAGAGCGTTCACATTACTTGTGCTCACGATCACCAAGCTTGTACGCGTAGACGTGTAAAATAGATACTTTTACTTCATCCATACAACTTATGTTGCTCGCAGCGTGTATACATTTACTCATCCTGAATCCGCTTTGATGGACTGCCACCCGACAGGGTCACACGATTCCGAGGTTCGCTCTAATTGTCTCGTGATTGGTCATATCGTTCACATTACTCGCGGAGCGAGTACAAGCATGAAGAGTGTGGACTCAACTTCAGAGCTATGATATATATTTGATTTGTATTGTTTTGCCTGTAATTGCTTTTTTCTTTAGTGGTGATATCTTTCAGAGAATCTCATGAATCTCAAACTGTTAAGCAAGTAGTATATCTGTATTTACTTTCCAGAATATTTTCAAGAGGACAGCTGTACAATTTTGATGAAATTCACAAACTATTATGAGATAAAAAATTGATCCAATGTTTCATAAACCTCTAGGATCGCTTTAATACATTACTTATATAAGAAAAATACATATTATAGATTTCAAACAGCAGATGACACGCGAGTGAAACTTACTGACCGGAAGCAAAATGAATTATTAATGGTTCTAATATTTTATTTACTGTTTATGTCTACTACTATTGTCTAAAACAGAGGAAACAAACTGATAATTCCTTGAATGATCTAATTGATCAGAAACGGAAAAATAATCAGACTGTGTGTGGACGCTAGTGACAATTCAACCACCATATTACTGAAATAGTTACATACTACGTAATTTTCAACCGTCAGAAGCTGAGATTTTGAAATTTCATTCTCGAATCCTAACTCGTCATTAATTTCATTTGATTCATTTGTGAGTTGTAGCAAAGGGCGTGCGCAAGTGAAGGGTACTTTCCAATATTAGTGCACCGGGTCCTTCACATTGTTTTGACGACTCTTCTCGTTCGTACTCCCCGACTGGCGTTGTTTGTGTTCAATCTGTGTGCGTTGCTGGTATTGAGCGCGGCGCCATTTCGTGGAACGTTGATCTTCCAGCTGCTGCTCACGTGACAATTAGGGCGTGAGCTCTCAGCCTTTGCTCTCCTGCAATCAGAGCTCACGAGCGCAGGGCTGGACCATTGAACTGGAGAACGAAACACAAGACTAAAGGTCTCGATGCGGTGAAATTCTGATTACACGAAAGAAGAAAACATGTTACAATGATTCTACATAATTTTAACAACATACCGTTAATCCCGATTTGCAATATATCCGAGAAATTTGCCTGGAAAGAATGACTATTTGAACTTAATCAATCCAATTATTTCTTACTCATTTCCATACCTCATGTATTTCTAAAAAAAGTACTTGTTATACATTCAGATTAGAAGTTGTTTACTTAAAAATACATCCACATTTAAATGAAATTTGCAACTAATCAGAGTATTAAATTTTTTCGATCTTCCGTGAGACATATATCGAGAGAAGGAAATTTGCATTTATATTAGCGAGAGACATCATTCCTCTCATTGATGAGTGATTGTATAATTAACGTATTTAAAAAGGAAAACACTTAAAAAACAAAGAAATAACGCAAAAAAATCGAATATCATGTACTTCATATAGCAATTTTTGTGGGAGGAGTATAAAGTCATAAAACGGGGATGGTTTCAGCTGCCCGCCGCGGGTATTATGCCGGCATGCGAAGGACAAGTCATATCAGTCACCTTGCTGAAAAGGGGATGGCCAAACGCGCAGTGGTGTGGGGACCACCAAAACTGGCTTACGCTTTCTCATAGTAAACAATAGGGCAGATGTTCGATTGTGTCAGAGAAACGGGAAAGTATCTCGAGCAAGTTTCCCATCAAAGCATTTATCGATATTAAAATACGATGTATAATAATTGAATATAATAAATTGAATGTAAAACAATAATTCAAGATGTTGATACGCATTAATAAAAGATATTGTAGCTGAAGAGGCTATATGAATAGCTCAATATGCCTATTTTATTCAACGTTTTTTAACAATTTTCCAAACGTCTTCCAGGTATGAAACCGTTCATTTAAAACGGACTATTGACGTGTAATCCGATGCTTGGCTAAATGTGAATAATGAGCAAATCGTTTTCTGGTATTTTCATACAAAAGCTGAACGCTAGGGTAAGAGAGAAGTGTCCTAATGACACCCAGAATCATAAATACGTGATATAACCTCTCAGTAACTGTTTCTCCCAGTATATTAATCAGAGTTTAAAAGCTTGTTTGACTCATATGTTCTGCATTATAAGTAGCTCTGTTCCTGAGATTAAACTCCTGCTTTATGTCCAAGAGAGTAGTGGAAATCGCGTCTCTGATCATCTCCACTATGGCGACCGCAGTAGCCCGCACGGTTCGTCGAAGGGTAAATCACTCACGATCTGTCATAAAGCATACTCTTCCACGTAACTACATCTTCGATAGAAGATTTTCTGAGGACGGAAATATGTCAAGACTTTTGAATGTAACATACACATATCTGTCAGGAGTGAGATGAAACCTTATTGAAAATAAGGTCGTTGGTCGAGTTTGAAATCGAATCAACAATATGATGGTAATAGCATGCTGGGAAAACTTTTTCTGCTTAAGTTAAATCGTTTTTTTTCTCACTTGAACAACATAACTAAAAAATGGATGTTTTTTTAGTTTTCACCATAGGAAGAACCATTCTCGCAGATAATTTTTTGTGGAAATAATGAATATGTGTTTTAAGTGTGAGAGAGCGCACGGTATACCATTTTTGTCAACAGTGGTTGTGACAATGCTGTTGCCAGTGCTTTTGCTGAAGTTTGTGTTTTTCATCGACAAATTTCTTCTATAGTGGCTTATTCTTGTTTTTAACGATATTGCGTAAAATGTCAAGATCAGAAAAGACACGTTGAAAGTTTGAATTGGCCCCATCCAGGTCCGGGTTTTGCTCCGGTTTTTCTTCGGGTAGAGGCGGATTTCTTACACAGGTTCTCTAGGCTTTGCCTAGGGGCGTGTTTATTGTAATAATATATCGTGAATTTGGTGTTATTTCAATTCTTATGATTTTTAAACACTATTCTCAGAACAATCTATAGTTTGATAATAATTTGTACATGTAAAATTTTTGCGTTAAATTACAAGCATATTCTATTAGTATTATAACTCGCAGCTAACATTTTATCTTATCTAGGAATATTTGCTTAAAATTTTTGAATCCGCCTCTGCCTTAGGGTCCTTGATCGGAATTGATGGGATGGTCCCTTGCTTGCTTTCGGAGAGTAAATTAGTTTATTGTCCTCCACGTGGTCATACGCAGTTTGCACTGCTTTTTTGACAATAAATTTATTAAATTTATAATAATAATAATACACGAACCTTCTAAAAGTCAGTTTGTGAGTTATGTCGCATTTGAAGCAAATATTGAGATGGTGAAATGGTCTACGCATATCATAGATTTAGTCGATGGTTAATTTATCTGGACATTAAAGTCGTTCCTTATATTTCAAAACTATCCCCTAAACTCTGAAAAAGTCATATTGGGCTTAAACAAGAGTACAGCTAAAATGTGTGGAAGACATTTTGGCAACTTTTGTTGATTGGCAACAAATTAATTCGAGAGGTAATACGACCAAGACAAACAAAAATTTCCACTACTCGGTGTTGGATGTAAGTGTGAGATGCCAATGTTGCATTTTGACATGTCTGGAAGCGATCGTCAGCAAAGGTAATGTGAAGGTAATTTGCGTGGTCGTGACACGCTCCAACGCAATTGACGAACTGAATAAAGCGTTCAGTCACATGCCAATGGAAATGGAAAAGTACGTTTCGAACAGAATTATTGAGGCGGTGATGAAACTCCTGAGTTGTCTAATCGCTGCTGACATTCAATCGTTTATATGGTTCATATTAAGTAAGTGCCCAACGGAGCAGAAAAGTGTAGTTTATGTACGGTCCTGGAATTATAAAAGGACCTACGATTAGATTCTAAGTCCCGCGCTCTTAGCAGTTTGCATTTGTTAGGTTTGCAACTCCACTCCTCTGCGACGGGGAAAAAGCACCTGACCTTCATTTGACCAATCGTAGGCAAACTTGAATCTGCTTCCATATTTGGCAGACCAATAGAAGACTAGTACTGGTGAATATACCCCTATTAATGTGTAACGAGAAAAAATGTTTTATTACGCCGTTATTAAAGAAATATTTTGTAAATTTTTATTATACACGTCTTGGACTTCCATAACAAAAAATATTCTTTATGTTATAAACGTCAATAAATTTTATTATTATCCATATTTAAATGACATTTAGAGTTTTGTTGTCTTACTACGCCGTCCTAGGGAATATAAAAAAATTAAACTTCTCCGTAAAAAGATTTGCTTCTTACTGTAAAATCGATATTGCTAAATTAAAGATTTGAATACCATCGCAAGGTATCGTATGAATTTCGTGAGATACGCATTCAGAAATTACTTATTAATATTCTTAAAACCTCTGAATTTTATTCAGTGGCGCAAAGAACTTAAGGTCATTGGCATCAATTATTGTGTTGTTTATTATAATTTCAAATGATATGCAGCTCTTTTATACTATTTTTATAGGTCAATCGGAAATTAAGCGTTGTAGATACGAATTTGATTTGAGTCAAATTAGAACAATTTTCTTAGAATTATTTTGAATAATTAATAAAGATATCATGGATTTTGCATATAAATTTGCTATGTTTATGGAAAGTAAATAAGAATGAAGGGTAAACCGTATCACAGAAACAGAAACTCGCTTGAAAAGTCGGATTGAGTGGGGTAGTTAGTGCTTAATCTTCTTTCATTAATTGCACTTATATTTTCAAATATTTGCATAGATAAATAATAACTACAAGAGATAGCAATTTGATTCATTCAAACATACTATTTNGTTCGGGAAATATGCTGTCTCTTATACACATCTAGATGTGTATAAGAGACAGATCCAATACTAACAGAAGGCTATCATCCAACCATAGCAGTAATTACAATGACCTGCCACGCTAAATTCTGACTCTTCCCTCTATCATGCTAAAGAGAATTTTAAAAACAGTTACGGGGATGCAACTTAATGCATGCACGTGCTATGTAAACTGTTTAACATGTATGATGAATTCATGAATATTAAAAACGTGCTCTATGGCACGGTTTCGTTTACCACACCCAGCATGAGATGCTTTGAACTTAAAAACATTGCTATACGGTTCTTTTTTTAAACCAAAAAGCGAACAATTACGTTGTTATTCAACCAGTATCGCTTTACAACAGCATTATTCATAATCAAAATGTTGAAATGATTTTAAGGTTATTAAAATACGTCTTTTATCAATTAAATGAAATTCTCTAATGGAGATAATGAATATCGTAAAATTTAACGTAATTTTTCTCTTCCTTTACACAAAAATGTGTGTGAACAAATAAATTCTCTAGTTAACAATATTGGGTTAGTATAAGTTCTCAGTATGAAGATTTGTAGAGGTGACAGAAATAAGGAAGGGGGGTGATGACTCATAAACTTAAACAAAAAGAAGCTCTGTATATTTATTAGAGTCATTCTTTTCAATAAATAACCCTATTAGGAGTTTCCTACAAAATAAGTTGTTCTATTGTGTCTAGGAATAAGTAAAGATTTCAGAAAAAAAAACGTCAATACATTGTCATTCACTGTTCACTCTATTTGAACATGATGAAGAATGATATTTTGAACAAATGACGAGGTAGTTCNATAATCAAAATGTTGAAATGATTTTAAGGTTATTAAAATACGTCTTTTATCAATTAAATGAAATTCTCTAATGGAGATAATGAATATCATAAAATTTAACGTAATTTTTCTCTTCCTTTACACAAAAATGTGTGTGAACAAATAAATTCTCTAGTTAACAATATTGGGTTAGTATAAGTTCTCAGTATGAAGATTTGTAGAGGTGACAGAAATAAGGAAGGGGGGTGATGACTCATAAACTTAAACAAAAAGAAGCTCTGTATATTTATTAGAGTCATTCTTTTCAATAAATAACCCTATTAGGAGTTTCCTACAAAATAAGTTGTTCTATTGTGTCTAGGAATAAGTAAAGATTTCAGAAAAAAAAACGTCAATACATTGTCATTCACTGTTCACTCTATTTGAACATGATGAAGAATGATATTTTGAACAAATGACGAGGTAGTTCTATTTATAGGTTTGGTTTCTGGTTAAAAACGAATATGTGTGGAAAAACTCAGAAATAACTTTTTTCTTCATTATTTTTTAAACAATAGATCTGACGGATTCATTGAATGCATCCTAAAGAAAACATTTGGCGTGATATATTTGTTTTCTTTCTCCCTAGCTGTGAGTTAACGGTATCTGATAAAAAACAACGCAATCACATTGACAAACAGTACTTTTATCTGACACACGCAACACATAAACAGATAACGAAATTAGAAAGATTTAGAGATACAGAACCACATAAAACAAGCTCACTTCATTGGTCCTTTGATGAAAAATTCCCTTGTTATTGTTACTCAATTTGGAGTGAATTGCATGAATGGAGAAAAAAATTGAGGAATTTACTGGGAAGTGATATTTTGGGATTATTTTGTCTCCTTTGGTAATAAGCATTGTTCAAAGGGAAATAATTCCACTTCTGGGATTGAAATTTAAAGGAAAACTTATATTAAAGATAGCGTGTTTCATATTGGTTGTTTTTAAATTATTGCTCAAGAGTTGAGGGCAAATCATAATAAATGAATTATTAAACTCGAAGATAAAATTATAATCGTTTAATTCTTAAGATAACGTAACTCACTAGTTAAAGAAAATAATATTATACAAATAATTACAAAGTCACTTATTTTTAAAGCGATTAAATTTCATAAATATTTTCATTCTTTATTTTAACAATATTTTATATATTTGGTACTAAGGACTAGAATGATATTAAATTTTTGGTCATATTTAAGTAAACTCGTTGCTTTAAATCTTATTTAAACTAGCACAGTTACCTGACGATACCATTTTATCTGTACACGTGACTTTATTTCAGTAAATCTGTTTGCTTATTCTTACATGAATGGTTTTTATTTTGGGATTTGATATATTTTTGTAAGGCAGTACATTGCATTTTTACTATCACAATTTCGTTTCATTTTTATAATTAAGTTCCTGACTAAATTAACTCCTCCCACGATTTTAGGGGTAAAAACAGCTAATTTTCTACAATTTTAATTTTTCCGTTTTAAGTGTCCTTAAATCTTTTAGTATTTTTAAAATTTCATACTTTCAGATTCCTAGATTTACTGTGAGATGAATACGAAGTGACAAATTTTCCTGAAATTGACCTCTATTAATTCAGGAAGTGCGAATATTAATTAATATTCTACTACAAATAACATCCATTATATAGTATTATATTATTATTATTTTCGATTGTTCCATTTTAAGAGTGCGTTTGAACTTGAGTAGTAATGATGTTTTCTTCTTCCTTCGTTCTTCCCAAATTCTCTTCATAAGATCGCTGTGTTTTCTCTAGCGCTCTTCTGACCATGTATTTCCTGTTCTCTTTTGTGTGTGGCTTTTTATGATGTTCCTGAACTGCTCTCGATTGTTTATGTTATAATCTGTAATTCCCACTTCTTTAATGCTTTCTTCTGTTATTGTTTCTGTGTGTTTGTAGATCTCTGTTGGTGGCCTATTTATCCAATATATATATATATATATATATAATTAAAGACACGATCTTTTATGGACGAATAATAAATAAATATATGTATATAATATTTGTAAATTTTTAATTTACATAATTTAAATAAATAATTAAAAATTATTTATTTATTTAACTAATGAATATTGGATTCACATGCGTTATAGGTCTCGCGATGGAGCGAATTCCAGTCCCCTGTCTCCAGATGTAAGTCACGAGGGGGATCAGAGCTGTAAGAAATGATTCCTGTAAATAATGCACGGTAATAGCTTGACGGTTGGGACTAGGAGGAGTTACTACACCCGCCCCCAAACTTATACTTGATTATTAATATACACTTACGAAAACGAATTGTTCATCATACAGCATAATACACTTATGATTTCTTTTCTCAATGACTACGGATTTTTTGATCTCAGTTTAAAGTAAGAAAATGATATAACTTCCAAGATATAGTCTTGTAATGAAGACTGATAAGGTGATGATTATAATCGATCATGGATATGGAATAATCTTGAATGGATCCTGATGAAGGTTCTAAATTATAATATAAACCGATATATATATTATCAATTTACTCTAGACCGAATTTTCACTGGTCACGAATTCCTAAAACAGGAGGACTTAACGGTTTTATGATATGATGTACAAACCGGTTTCGAATACGTAGCGGTGTATCGTCTTATTATATGGATGATGATCTTTGTGTTATCTCTTCTCCTAAACTCTTTGCCCCGTAATTCGTCACCTGGAAAACACACGAAAAGCAAATGTGGAAAGAACTGTAACTAGACTAACCTTCAGGACCTTAAAGAAAGTCAAACGGTGCTAAAAAGAGATAAGTCGAGAGAGAGAATAGAATTAGATTAGGGACTTGATTCATTCGACATAGTCGAGGTACCCGAGGTCAGGTCTCTTTCCTCAATATTTCAACTTTAAGTTTATGAGTGATAATTTACGTACAAGCAATATAAATGCTATATATAAANCAAGCAATATAAATGCTACATATAAATATTTGTTGTAGCCAAAAATAAATTAATAATGTGTTGAAATACATATTTTTTGTGGGGCTTTAAGAAATATTTTTTATGTAACATTTATATTGCTTGTACGTAAATTATCAATCATGAACTTAAAGTTGTAATAATTGAAATCGAAATATCCAGACCTAAGAAATATATCGACAGTTTAACCCTGAAATCGAATGCTGCCGCCGATGCAGCCATTATAACGAGGAAGAGATACGAGGATAATTATAGAAGTCTACCGAGGCGTGCTCACGGAGATAGTGAGCGGAGAAAAGAAGACATTTTTGTGTTCTCCAATTTAAGAAAAAGAGATTCTCTGCGGCTCGGGGTCTCATATTACACTTTCAAGACCATTATCAACAAATGAGCGTCCCTCTGTTGACGACAAAATTACAGTTTTGTGCGAGGGAATAACAGATAATTATTGGGTATTAAATTCAATTCAAAGTCTTTATTAAAAGCGATCTTCCACTAGCTGACCATTAGAATGGATGTTGGCGAGGCTGAGGAACCATGATTATATGTTTAAGCTCGAAAGTGATATAATATAACAAAATTTGCGTTTTTAGTCTGGGATTTGTAAATGTATTGATACTACCGTATCTTCTCTTTGCAACTTTTTATTTAACTTAAAACATGATCAATGAAAGCATCATTATTGTCTTCTTTGCACATAATAAAGAATTATTGAGATAAGATAGACATTCAATACTGCATTCATAAAGCAAACTTTTCAAAAAAAAAAAGTTTTCATCAGTGGTGTATACCATCACACATCAGTTTGCGTGATGGTGTCTCAGCGATATGTCGTGATGTTAGAAGTAATGAAACGATGTACGCTGTTGTTGTTGTTGTTGTTGCAATGTTGAATAGACGTTAAAATTGTAAACAACCGTAATGAACTAAAAAAAAGGTTTCGAAATATCGGCTTTGTAAATACCGTATTAATTGTAGACCTCATCTCAATAACCCTTCCATACTTAATCATATTAAAAAATAATTTACCACAGTATAAGTCATGTAACTTTACCAAAAATAATGCAATGCGAATTTAAGTAATATCCGAATAAATCTCAATAGCAGTCACAAAAGCGACTATTTGCTGTAAAAAAACAAGTTAATAGCCGAACAAACTACGACACAACGTACCATTCGTTTCACAAGTTCGATGCAGAAAAACAGTATCACCACAAGAGCCAGTGAATTGAATTGATGGCCGATGTTACCATTAGATTCACGTTTCTAGAAATCCGAAAATACTGCCAGCATTACGCGAGGCACAGTTATCATGATTCATGTGGGCGATGGCGAAGTAAAAGCGTTGGCTACACTGTGAGCAAGCCCTATACCAACATCAGGTCAGTTAGACTGGCAATAAATATATAAAATAATTAATAATCTATGTTCAAGAGAGCAGATACAAACAGCCTATGATCATTTTACGGACAATAAACTAATTTACTGCTACTACTTCACAATAAACTAAGAAACACAATGCGTTCCACCTTCGGGTTTTTACTTTCCAATTACATAGTGTGCAAGGAAAGTATTGTAATCCGTCGAAAAAAAATTGAAATCTCTTCGGATCTTTGCGAAATGGTTCCAGAAGAGTCTATTTTCAAATTGTGGCTATGATATCAAATGTCGTATGTGTGTATGTTGAGAACTTCGTTCTCCCGATAACTCACGAACAAATTGATGCATTGGAACTAAACTTTAGATTTGACTTTGAATGCATTGGTACAGAAGCATATTTCTGGACAGCTCATACGACTTCATTTAGACACCGCGCACCACTTCAGATTTTTTTAATTTCAAATTTTTGAAAATATGCATAGAAGCATTTTGATTGGTTAGTTATATCAGCGTACATATTGTGTTCCAGTACGTCCCACCGTTTTTGAGATACAGCGAAAATTTATTACGTAAAAAGGAGTTATCGTGGAGGCGATTGTTTTAAAATCTGCCTGTAATTGTGAAGATTTTAACGAGGAAGATATTCCGTACAATGTGTACTTGAATGTGTAATTGTGATGTTTAGAAGTGTTCAACGTAATGTACATGAAAAAATATTTTGAAATCGATTCATCTTTTAAAAACGACATCTTGTTTAACAAATTACAATATATTACGAATTCTTTTTTGAAGTTTTCACTTCTTGTTTCTTAAATTTGTAGTATTATGTTTAGTCCCATACGTTTTTGGTATGAATTATGATTGGAAAGTTGAGAAAGTCATTCTCCTGATATTTTTTTCTTGAGATTCATTTTCTCTGAGTATAGTAGATACATGACTTTGCGTCCGATGACAGACAAAATAAAAACAAAAAGAACGAAAAGAACACGCGTGCCTAATGCTAAAGGAAAGAAGCTAGCTAACCATAGATTAGATTAGATTATGGTATGGGTGGTCTCCCACTAGAGGACCCCGCATATAGACCTGAAAGACCCTTTGTACTCCTTAGTACAGGCACAGTTATTCCATCCCCAGGGCCTCGTAAAAGGACAGCAGAGATTGGATTTTAGCATTACTAATATCCCCTAGGTTCGGGAAATATGAACCTAGATAACGGTGTCTAGTTCGGGCAAGAGTTTCTCACAAACAGATTACATGCGCGGAGGTCTCCTCCTCCATGCAGCATCTCCTACACATTGGATCCAAACTGATGCCCATAATGTGTAAATGTCTCCGTAGGGTATTATGGCCTGTCAGTAGACCTACTACTTTCCTTATAGGACTCCTACCTAAATTTACTAGGACCTTCTTATATTCCTGGCTTGGTCCGGCGACTAACTCGCGGACTTAGATTCTGTGACTTCCAGATGGTGAGATGTTGCTGGTGTGTCCAATTGACAACCTCCAGCTTCACCTTTCGTGGAGATATTCCAAAGAGGGGTTCCGGGCCCACAAAGTGGCCCTTAGATCCCATCTTTGCCAGTTCGTCTGCCTTTTCATTTCCCCTGATTCGCATATGCCCAGGAACCCACCAAAGGGTAACTGGGTTTCCTCCACAGAGTGTGGCATCGCCACACAAATTTGGATTTTGTTCTTTAGGCACATACTATAGGCCTAGCTAACCATACCATAGCAAACAAGAGGAAATAAGTACGTTCATAAAAC
>NNCF01125966.1:156599-224338 GCA_002313205.1 Laupala kohalensis | reverse complement strand
ATATATATATATAAATCCATTTGGTTATAGTATTAAAGCACATAAAATAGATGAGAAAATCGACAACTTGAGTATTAAATATAAAATATGGTAACATTGCTGTCAAATAATAACACATTAAGGACAGTTAATATAAGATAGAATAAATTGAACTTTAAAATAATTATTTCCAGGAGTATTAAACTTTGTGTCCGTACTATTTCAAGTGTGGCAACGCATTCTTTGATGTAAATGTTTGTTTAATGAGTAAAAAATGAAATAAAAACCGTGTAAATCAACGATTATCCCTAAAAAAATATATCCCTGAAGTGTACGAGTCCAATTCTTGTTCACTGAACATCTCCACTTCTGCGCATTTACATTTTGCATAAAATGTAACGATACTTTGCGAACAGGAAGAAACAATAAAATGCGAAGTATAAACCCCGCTTCGCGCAATGCTACGTTTCACAGTAAACAAGCTTTAAAAGCGCCCGAGGAAGTGAAGAAGGCAAGTGATGGGGGAGGGGGTCGATCCCCGTGTTGTCCCTTGGGGAGTCATTGCATAAATAACGTGCCGCGATTCTCAGCTTTCTACAACGCATGCGCTCTCTCAACAAGTAAACAAGCGGATTTATTCCAGTGTTTTCTTTTACATGTAGTACATGCGTGAAGATATTTCTTTGCTCGTGGATTGAACGATCCTGAACCAATGATACGAGAGCGTACAGATAAAGAACGTATGTCATGTTTACTATGTTCTCCTAAAAACAGGATTGCACCGGATTCGCTAGAAAGATGACGATGATGAAAATGGAAGAAACTGAATGAGAACATTACGTGACTCTCCGTGAATGTTATTTTGACAAAAAAACATCGTACACCACTAGTTTTATGCTACATTATTTTATAAGAGTACTGAAACATTATCTCCATCGCGTAAAATTATCTCATCCAGACCTACCGCACTCATCTGCATTTCCAAATCGGAATCCAATATTGGAATTACCCAAAGCGGACCATGATTGTACCGACATAATTCTCATTCCATTTAAATGTCCTCTACCGCAACCAAGAATGTCGGGATTGAAATGGACAACTGTCTGCACCATTACGTCACGCTATTCACTTTCAGAAGCGTTGCCCAAATATTACGTCATTGATAACGAAATAAATATTCTTATAGAAATATATCATTATTTAGTAAACCAATTTTTCACATTTATATCATACACTGTCATCTGTTGCCCTAAATGTTTGCTCGAGGACAAGTGAGTAGTTGCCAAAATTTACGAACTCCATTCTAATTTTCTTTTGTAGCTTGTGACAAAAAGACGCGTATAAAGGAGAATTTGTTCTTAAAAATTGTATAAACAACTATTTATATTTATAAATAATTTTATTTTGAATCTATTCCACAAAAATCCCGCGAATTTCCTATTGCGAATGCGGGGTAAAAATTAACAAGAATTCACATTCACTTCTAGGCGTTTTCACACAATTTATGGTTATGCGATTCCGCTGTTGCTAAATACAGGTCCTCGCGTGAGAACTGTAATACCTGAAGTTAGCATTAGAGTAATTTTCTTTAAAAAAAGTGTGAAGTATTATTTAGGGTATGTGTTATCCTGAATATTTCTCCTATGTATGAAAAGACCCTAAACTTTACAATCCTTGCAGTTTTTACAGTCTTGGATATCAACAAAACACCCAGGAACACTACCAAAATGTTATTTTAAAAATATATTGGTGGAGATAGTATATTCACTAAATATTTTATAGTTAGATTTTTGTCATTGTGTTATAACTTATTATAATGGCGAAACAAATAAAATTCAAGAAAAGCAAGTGAATTTACATTTAATTGAAACTTTTTCTTTAGTTGTTCGAATCCAACCTTTGAAAACTAGGTTACCACTGTGCAATAACATTCTTTTACCCACTCTGTATTTCAGTCGGTCTGTTGCACGACAGCGAAATATTTCTCGCATTTCTCACCTTTATTAAGATTTGTTCCCTTGAATCTCCACTGCACTCAGGTGAGGACGGGGCAAAATGAATTAAATGCGACGCGTCTTTTGTGAAGTGTCTTCTTTTCTGACTTCATCATCATAAACATTCCAACTTCTTCCTCTGGTTCCATACGCACTGAAATTCCATGTCGCAATAAGCATTTGCATCCTTCTCACCTGGGGAGGAGTCTAGTCTCCCTCACTAGCGATAGCGCTAGTGGTAGAGCCCATAGACAGGGACACGTCTAGTTCGGAACGTTCACTCGTAGACATATCAAATACTTCATGTTCAAGGAAAATATGCCAATTTCACACACAAACATAAAAATCTTGCTTTTTCGTGTTCGTACTACTAGGTTGTTTCCTATCGTCAGTCGTTCAAGGGATAAGGTGTCGGTAAGTTTCACTCAATAATTCTACACTTCGTAAAATTCTCATCTCACCATTCGTAAATTCTCATATTTCCATTCAGTGTTGCTCACCTACACATTCCAGCGGTTTAATGATTAGAGCAGGAGGCTTTTTAGCCCCATGTAGAACAAGCACCATATCCAGACGAGATCGAATGATATTTTACCGGTTCGAAAACCCACTCACTCCATGTCCTATGATTATGTATAGGCATGTAAAATATCCCTTGAAGTTCTCGGCGAAAGTGATTCTCGGCGATAAAGACACCCCAATAGAGTTCCAGTTTACACTGCTATCTCGTAGCGGAAGACGAAACGTCTTAATTGGTAACGTGGCTCAGTGAATGGACAACAATAATTAGGAGCCGAGACCAATACACTAAATGAATAAAAAGCCAAATCAGGGATGGCCAACTTAGATATATCTCATCAAATTAAAAAATACATACGAAAGGATAAAAACGTAACCTTATCTAATGGAAGAAATAAGTTATAGAACCATGATAAATATTCTCCTGTGTATCGTATCTGGATACCTCAAACATCAACTTTGTCTGCTAGACGAAAATATATTAAGAGAAATATTACATAACCAAGCATGATAATTCTTCTTTTAATGTATTCTATGGACTGAAGATGAAATTAGTGTTTCGCGTAACTTTCGGGTAAAATTAATATTACGACTGCATTTGCGAAATCGAAGTCAGACAATTCACGACATAATCATTTTGAGAAAAAAAGAGGGTAAATGGCATAAACGGATGATTAAACGTTCTCTGGCGATAACACTTTAAGAAATAATCGTTTTTTGATTGGCTGAATCTTTGTAATTCCTCACGTAAGTCAGCCATTAGATGTTTGAGAAAATAACAGGAGAACGCTCAGAAATAAGTGAACTTCAATTCTCCGAATCGCCTGTGCGTGTTTTTCTAGGAACATTTAACTGTTTTGACTCCGAAGCACGTTTTCTCAACAAAAAACACCGGGAAAGAGCAGTGAAGTCGTACTTTACGAGGGAATGGTGATCAAATTGAGGATGGTAAACGAGTAGAACTCCCGTATATGGTGCAAAAGGCCATGGTTGGATTACCGGTCCATCAATATTTTACTTTGTCGATATCACACCTCTTGTCACAGAAAATGTAATGAGTAAAAATGATGAGGTACACGTACAAATGCAAGGTAAAAATTATTCCATTTTCTTTTCTTAGAACATTTAATTTACTTATTTTTTCCTATTTTCACCTCTTTCTTATCTCGTTCCCATTTTTCGCCTCACATCCTCAGTGACTCAGGTGGTAGCGTTCTAGCTCATAAGTCATCTCGGGTTCAATTCCCTGTGGGGAAAAATTTGTAGCTTAATGAGCTCATATAGCTGTGACTACTGAAAAGCGAATATTCCTTCCTCTATCCACCTCCTCGTACAATTAATAACTATATTACTAACTACTCCTACTAACCCCTCCACGTGAGCCAAGGTAAACACCAGCCATGCGGCCCACCTAACAATAACCTACCACCCATCTCCTACCTCCTATTACTCCATGAAGATAAGCTTCAATAGCAGGCTACATTTCCCATTTAAAAATCCTACAATAAAAAAAATTGAGTGCAAATAGTACTACTTTCATGATTTGGCTTAAATAAAGGTAAATATAAAAACAAATATTAGTACCAAATCAATTGATCAATTTCATCCAGCTACAAGCGTATTTTGCATTGGTATTGACTCCTGTCGTAAAGGAAATACTTGTAACAGCACTGAAAACAGCTTTAACAGTTGATATCTGAAGATCAAGATGTCTTCCAATCGATATTTAGGAATGAGTTATCTCGTTTAGGGGATTCATTTTAAGTACCGTCGAGTTCTCTTTCGATGCATCGTTCTTTTAACTCAGCTCCTGTAACTCAAAGGAGTACCAATTCGCAATACCTTATATACCACTATTACCTACCACTAATACTGATCTCTAGCTGACCCAACAGTCATCTGTGAAATTTTGGTCGCTCCGACAGACATCTTTTCTACTCAGATAGCTCATAAAAATTGCATAAAAAATGAAAAGAGTCCTGTGACTGTGCGGACTGAAACATCAAAATTCTTGTAAATGTTGCATAGGCAAAACTTGCACGCGCATTCTACACCTCGCATCATAATTAAAATTTGAAAATGACTTTGTTCTCAAAATTGGTCCCTGAACAAAGTAAGAGTAGGGTAGAGATTTTAGGGATGGTCCTCGCTTCGTAGACATTGTTCAAAACAATTATCTAAAATTTTATTTTATTTTTGAAAACCCATCCAATCGCAGACAACCCGTTGAAGCTGCCATGGAAAGTATCGAAATTCGCCTCTGGTCCTGTGTGCGATGCAGAAGCAGCGGTGCGTGAGCTAGTGCCGTGCCTGTCTGTCTACGCAAAGCTTCCGCCGCGGCGTGCGCCATTTGCAATTTCGATGCGCTGCGGAGCGCGGGTGACGACGCAGGCGCTATCAGCATACGCAAATACAGGAGGAGGCCAAGCGCCCTCTCGACATGACGCACGACGTGGAAAGCTTGGAACAGAAGTTGGAGCCAGACGGACCTCAACTCGACTCTACCTTCCTCTCACATATATTCATAAACACTAAAAATGGGAGTATAATCATCTGGGCTCGGATTGGTAGACACTAAAAAATCTGATAATGTACTAAAAAAAGTTCGAAATACGCACTAAAAATCCAATAACGGGCACTAAAAAATTCGAAATATGCACTTAAAACAACAATTTGTGTATGTATCTGCTTATTACTAAGAAAATATTACTACTTACTAAGAAAATATTACTGAGCTCGTTCATACAGTTTATTTCTATAATAAATATATAAATTTTGATAGATCACAGTAATTTGACCATAAATTAACAGTTCACAAAAAAAATACGTATTTAAATATAAACAAGAATTTCAAAAATTAGCATTTAAATTCAGTATTAAATTGAATTCAAAACGTCTTGAGGTAAAAAGATGCTATAAATCGATTCCTCAAAGCTATAGAAAGTGAGGAAAAAATATGCAAAACATACAAAACCCGATTATTATACTAATATTTAAAAACAAGATTTTGTTGATATGATTATTACCTATGATCGCAAAAGCTAAAAGGGTTATCAATTTCAAAAATTTTACACATGAAACAAAACCATTCAAATTAAAGTATAGATTAGATCAAATTCTGATAAAGAATAAAAACTACTTTGGCGATAACTTCAGGTATTAGTCGTACATTTCGATGCGTCTCGCAAATACGGTCACCGCACTCTCTCGTGCGACAAAAACGATTTGCAAGCAAATACAAGCAGAGTTAACCACTTTATCACAAACAGCTGTTGGAATTGCCTCAATACATCACACAGATTCATCAAACAATAAAACCTTTTAGTGTGAAAAATTACTCACCAGTAAAAAAAAAAACACAACCGTGTTTCCCATTCGACTGATTTTGTGATGTATAGTGCATTGAAGAGGTCATTCAATGTTCGAAACGGCAACGTTCTGCGCATCTTTTGTGAGGAATAAAACCCGAATGCAAAATTACCCGTGTCCCGTTCCCCCTACTTTCTTTTCAGATCGTACTGTACCACGAAAGAAGATTGTTAGGGAAAAATTGCTACATGGAAAGATGATTTTTTTCCTGAGAAGACACTAAAAATCGAATCACAAAACTCATAATATTCTTCTTCTTCCGAATGAAAGATTTGCATTGAACTTTCATTAGTTTTACCATACATTTAGAAACGCACCAGAGAATAAAATAATATTTATAACTAAAATTCCGCGTGATGTTTTATAGTTTAGTTACTACATTAAAAGGAACTTCTATAAAACGATCGGAGTGGTAGTAAGAAAAAAATATCAAGGTTCTAGGTCATAAAATTTTGCATTCATCCAACAAGATTAAAATACTTAGTAGAGTTTGTAACTTTTGAATTCTGATGTGAATAGACGATCGACTACGTGACAAAACTTAGAAGTCATTAGTATACTCTCATTCTACACGATATTTCTTTCAAAACTTGAGAGTCGGTCGTTTCTAAAGAAGTTACGATCATCCTTTTTTCAAGAAACAGACAACTTACTGCAGGATCCTTAGTTCAAGAAGTTTCTCTCTCATTTTTACAATGTTATGGGAGTTTCTTACTAAGTGATAATGTCATCATTTTTCTTAATTATGGCGTCAAATAGTTACTTCGCTTTAACTCATTCGTTGATAATTTATTGCTTTTATTTAAATTTTTATTTGTTGACAGCTTTAATAAGTGTTAATTCTAAAATATAGATCTAAACTTCTTCTCAGCCTCATACGTAATTTTTGACTTCCTAAATAACATACATTAAAAAAACATTTAAATTACGTGAAACATTGTTTCTATACCGGTGATGTTCATTTTCGCGGAAGGTAATTATTTCGCGGTTCAAGGTTACACTAACTATGATTAGGGGAATCGAACGGTGAGGCATTTAAATGCGTTAGTTCACTGAATATATATTTTCTGTTTTAAAATACTTTCCACAACAACTTATCATTTACTTCTTAGACGTCTCGAAGTATTATATTTACATCATTATATATTTTACACAATAGGGTATATACTAGTTGTATACATTTTTAGTATAATTGGAAAGTACAAAGGTAGGTAGCTTTTTTAGAAAAAATCAACGATTTAATTACCGACCTGGTAACGTAAATCGTGGGGGTACATTAATCCGAGCCGATACTCGTCATTCACAAATATCACATTGACGTCGGACCGCTTCAGATGGACAGTGCTAATTACATCAAAGATATTCCAGCCACTTCATTAGAATATGATGTCCATGACGATGTGAACGGTTGATACATTAACTCCATTTTGGGCATTCTTTGCGATAAACTTATTTAACTCACATCAATTCATCTCCAAATATTTATTACATAATGTTCGTACTTTTCTCATAAATGATAAGAGGATAAATATAAATCTGAAATGAACCTAGCTACGAGTTTTCCTCCCAGACCAGTATTGGTGATTAAACCAGGTTTAAGAACTTTACCTGGATTCGAATCATAACAGATAGGAAAAATGTAGACTGACAGCCTCTGTGAGGTAATTTTACGACTCACACATTTAAAGACATTTCATAAACTGTTTCAAAATACGTTTTTCCAACGTGAAAATAAAAAAAAGTTCTTAATTTGAAGTTTTATTCCGCAAAAATTATTCCAAATCGGGAAAATCACAAAAAAAACAAAAAAAAACGGAGAAATGAGACGGAGACTTTGAATTCCGCGAGAAACTTGATTATTGATAATAATTGATCGTTTTTATCTTTGATTTAATATCTTTATCGTTCTGACACAAGATCAACATAAGCAAAAGCGTACATTTGTAATATTGTGACTAATTTTAATCCTGTTGACTTCACGCCAAACTACCTGGCCGTTCATGGCAACATTTATTTAATGGGTGGGTTGTGCGGAATTTACATTCCTGGTCTCAAAAGTTGTATTAGATGATATCTTCATTGTATCAGTTAGAGCTTACACAAGTGTGAACCTGAATTCATTCTCAAAACATCTACTCGAATAATTCTTTTTTTAATTACGGGAAAAATCCTTCTTTAGTTATCACAACCGCAGTCAAAATACAGCTGACAATAGTGCTCAAAATATGAAGTAAGAATTTTGTTTATTTTTTTATATTAGTATCTATTCGCTATTTTTCCTTTTTATAATACAAAAAGTATCCATGCAGAAAAATCTTGAAGCGAGAGATTCTTTTTTTATTATTAAATATTCGTCATAAACCCGAGCAAACCATCTCAGTCACAGAAAAACACGTACTACATTACATTTTGCCAAGTTGCTTCGCAACCACATAAAACAGACAGTAAAAGAGTCATCCAGGCCACATTAACATTCATTGCGAATGCATAAAGAGAATTTTAATATCGTTTGGTAAAATAGTTAAAATGTTTGAAAATAAATTAAAACACATCTCAGTGCACTGTTTAATTTGGATACTTACACTTGAGTGCGTCGTATCAGTCAAGTAACGATCCAGGTTTTACGCAGTCAGGAACGCAATCACCTCCAGGGCTGGTAAGGGTTGGCCAGAAGACCTTAAAGAAAATACATAATTGTTTCATCGGCACAGTATTATAAAATACTTGTGAAATAAAACAATAAAGTTAATAATAAACGAATCCTAAAAGAATGGAAGGGAAATCTGAACAAACATAAAGAAAAAATATATGTAATACAAAATTATTAAGTTGTATAAAAAAACTTAAATAATGAAGCGTCTTTCGGCCAACATTTTTCAGTTATTTATATCAAGTTTTCCGGATTTTCAGTTTCCGTTTCCATACATAAAGATGCCGTCGCAGCTAATTTTCAGAGAAAAAATAGTGACAATGTGGTATGTCATTTAAATGCAGTGGGAAAAAGATATCTTCTATTGACGGCTGTTATATACTCGTATGCCCTTAACTTTATAAAACTGTTTTTTCTTTCTTCTGATACGAATTTTAAAAAAAACAATAGAAATACGTGTACACAACTAGCTTTAAAATAAACGAAATTTTAGAGCATCTTCATTATCTTGGCAAAGTTGAAAAATTTGAAATTCTATACTTGTTCACATTAGTTAAATCGTTCACTTAATTCATTAGTCATTTCATTCGCTTAATGTTAATGCTTTTTAGGAAACAATTTCTCTTTAATTTCATTTATTTTTTAATACTTTTGAAAATATATGATTACAATATTAATTATTTTCAGCCATTACATTTACACTCTGAAAATTGATTGTATAACAACTAAATAGTAATAATACCAAAATTATTCGTTTCGAGAAAAATGTTTTAGTCAATTTTACGACACAAAATTATTTTACTCACTTAATAGTCTTCGCACTAATTAAATATTGAAATACCGAAGAACTCAGAATGTGATCTTCAGATATTTGAATGAGATTTAAATTATAAACAAAAGCCGAGGTAATATATCAATTAGTTGGAGCGAAATCCCGAAAATTCAAAAAAATGCATTGTACCCTGATTTTTCTCAAAACGCAGCAACGTCCCAATATTTTAAGTATCCCTCTATTGAAGTTCTCTCTCTACGTTGATAAATCTGCCAGGACTAAGTCACTTACAAGTATAGAAATAAAAGTAATTATATTACATTGATCGTGGATTGTTGAATTAAATAAATTAAATGATAAACTTTAGTGCCAAAAATGCAGTTGCAAATAGAGTACGACCATGTGTGGGACAATAAACGAAGTTACTCTTCAGAAACAAGTAAGGGACCATCCCATCAATTCCGATCAAGGGTCTAAGAGGGATTTAAGATTCATAATTTTTTATTAATAGAGAGACGTACTGTTTTCCATTTATTATGTCGAAATGAGTCTTATATATTATGTGCATTAAAAATTTGAGATTAATGATAACAAAAGTATTAATAACGACCTCTACCCGAAAGAAAATAGGAAAAAACTCGGGTCAAATGGGGTTACAGAGATATTGTACACAACCATGCCAAGGTTGCGTACAATTAGAAATAAAGTATTACAAATAAAAAATAACACGCATGAAAAAAAGTAATTTAATCAACATGAGAGTACTATATCAATGGCGTAATAAAATATAAGAGAAATTAACATCACATTATATCATCCAAAATCATACAGAAAGCATGTATATGGAAAATAATTAATGGCTATATAGCTTAGGAATAGGAGTATTGGCAATATAGCTTTAAAAATAGGAGTAACAAAACACAACATCCCAGGCCATGAACTCAAACAACTGTATAAAGAAGCACTTGTGCCCATATTGCTTTATTATAGCGTAATATGGGGGCGGCGAATCAAACTGTCACATGGCTCAAAAATTATCAAGTATACAACGGATATGTCTCCTACTTTGGTATGGCGGGTATCGGAGTGTTGTGTCCCGTCAGGGAACGAATCAACAAGAACAAGGTAAAACTCAACAACTGGTTTTATTGCAGTAATTGTTACAGTGAACAATTATGTCCGGGCCAAGCGGACTACAGAAAATACCAAAAGCGTAGCAGTGTCGTTATCCAAGGGTTCTAGCAGTCCAGTATTCCGGTGATCCGTGAGAGAGAATCCAAAGTCGAAAGCAGCGTGGTTGTTGTCGTTGATAAGGTTGTAGATCGTCGTAGCTCGTAACTCTCTCTCTCTGCTCACTCCGCTTCACTCTTCATCTGTGGTGCCTTTCCGCCGCCCTTATATATCCACCGCACTGGAGGCGGTGGTGGCGGTGACCTGTTGGCCGGATGGCGGCGGTGGCGGTGGCCATGCGCGGAGGGTTCTCTGCGCAGACCCTTTGGTGGGGAAGGAGGGGCTCCTCCTTCGTTCGCTCTGCTTGATCGGGGCAGCCCGAGCTGTCCCGATCGTTGCTGCGACGGCGGCAAATACAATTAGTGGTACGCATGCCACACGGAGTGTTGCGATAAAATCGCTCTTGGCCTTATTAGGGCTCCTGCCAATAGATCTACTCATCAATGAACATGTATGCGATACAATGTACGGCACGGGCGATCGGCGACATCAGATGAAGAAAGTATAAGCATGTCTGATAAAGGATGGGTCAAAACGATCAGGACAAGAATCTGGCAAAAGTGGCAATTGCGATGGGATGCAGCACAGGAGGGGAGACAGTTGTAGAAATTTATACCTCAGGTGACATATGCGGACAAGAATGAAAAGTGGTTCACACCGCGGAAAACACTCAAAGAAACATTTAGAGGACACGGGGATAATAATTTCTATTGGTGTAAAAGGGGTCTACTCCAAACTGCTGACTGTGCTTGCGGAGATGAGGATGTAAATCACATACTATTTGAATGTGCTTTATACGATCACGAACGACGGGAACAATAACTTAAAACGCATTGGATTATATGTGTGGAGGGATTGTTCGCGACTTATAAGTACGCAAAAGTTGTATGAGGAGACGTCAACATACGTGGAAAGGATAAAAGAAATACAAGAACTACTGGTTAGATAGTAGTAATTAATACAAGCACGATATATATCTCTATAACAAGGACACGATAAATGCACCAAAAGAACATTGAAAATATGAGAGATGAAATCCCCGGTATTTACATAATAGTTGCGGCACGGGGTTACCAATAAGAAAATGAAAAAATGTAGCGTATTGGGTATCTCAAGATAAGTCTGGTAATTTAGTTATGTTGTTGCAACAAATAAGTGAACTTTCACATTTGACATCAGTAAGGATTATCTAATTTTATGATTGCAAATACATAAGAAAATGTCCTAATACGTTTTTAGAGAAACCTAACAAAAATATTTTCAATCTTCGATACAATAGCTATCTTTGACACTAGTCTTTTTAATTCCTAGACGGCAACTCCATTGTCCTGAGTATTATCATAAACCTGATTCAAAAGTACACTCGTCACGAAATTTCGTCGAGTGTTGGCCACGAATGCGAAAATCCCGGAGCTCCAATTGAGCTCTGCGGAGCCCTGGCGAATCTAGACCATCTGAGACAATGGCGAGTCGAGGCGTAGTGAAGTTAAACCCTCTGGGCCGTTTCAAGTGATCTCGGTTGGAGACGCTGCCTCCAGCACCTCCGCTTCCGTCGGTGATATCTGCCAGTGGCCATCGGCAGTCGGCACTGCCTGCAGCAATGCCCTCACCATACTCCAGCAAACACGACGGATGCCTTTTCTCGGAACATCGATTCTAGTGACGCAACGCAAGGATCCCTGAGGAATGCCATGTTCGCTTAACATCGGACATGGCTCAACCAAATTATTTCGTCGACCTTGTTGTATTCACCATTCACACAGAAATTACTAATGTGTGTGAAGGGATCTTCAACAAAGGTTGATCATTATAAAACATTCATTTGATGGAATTTCCATGATATCAAAGCCCTCACGAAAACAAATCCTTGGAAGGGGGCAGGGACGGCTATTAATTTACCAGCTATTTACCACCTTAGACGAGACTACTCGATTTCTTTTACAAATAAATAGTATGCAAAAATAAGGTAAATTATCACATAATATATTTAGTTAGGACTCGGAAGGAATTTATTGCTCTTTAAATGACAATGTGAGTAAAATAAATCAATTTCAATAACTTTTAGTTCCATTGTAATATCTTATTTCTAAAAGGAAGTTTTGTGTAAATATCCTCTTTTCGTCTGTCATTCTCAACTATTAGATTCTAGACAGGGATTAGATTCTAGACAGGGAAGGAATCATAATCTTACATTGAAGTTTGTACTTGTTTCAAATTTCGTATTGAACTGGAATTGTGGTTAGTTCATAAACTATCTCCCAAAAGACGCTAAATGAACTTTGATGAAGTACATATTTATTACTAAGTATAATATGTTTACTTACCTTGCAAACAAAATACTTTATAAGTATTTTCTTTTACATTGTTGTGTTTATTACTTATAATAAGTACAATAATTTACGAAATACTGGATAACCGTTGTACGTGTTATTTCGCGATGCAGTGGAGACGCTGATTGGAACTTATGTTAGTTCAACTGTGAAATCTACGCGATAGGAAATTTCATTTATGTTTTTACATTCATTTTATAGGCGCATGAAAATCCAAATGATTATTCTGAATTTTGTATCGTATTTTGATGTGCGAGATGTGCTAACTAATGCACAAAAATATGGGAAAGCGAAGTGTTTGTGGGATGGTGTGGGGCGAAGGGAGCAAGAGCAGAATTAGAACTGATGTAGAACACTGAGTGGACCTCTCGACGAGGGAGAGTTAGAGACGTGAAGTCATTTACCAAGGTTACGGTTAACAAGCTGTTGGAGAGGAATTAGAACCATTTCGAATTACTTTTAGGTCGGGGTGGATGTCTGCTCTTGTCCATCTTGAAATTACATAATATTGCCAAACTATGTGGCTCAACCTCTGAGGGAGTTTATTTCACAAAATGAACATCCTGAGGAAACTAAANGGAGTTTATTTCACAAAATGAACATCCTGAGGAAACTAAAGATATCACTGCACGAAACAAATCAAATGTCAACATTTATTGTAGGAATTTAACTGTTCATTTAAGCGGTAAGAAAGATTTTTTATTTTTCCCAAATCAATTTTTAAAAGGAATATAGATGCAGAGAATTAATAGAACGCATTGAAAAGGTAGGACTTGGATTAACCCTTTGAAATAACGTTGAGTTACTCTTCATCTTCAGCTGCTGTAAAACCTCCACCATTAAAATTTTGTTCCATAGCCGAACCACATTTAATGACTTATTTATGATTTCATATAATACGATGGAATAGTCAATAAGTACTAAATGTTAACATCACGCGTACACATAAAATAAATCTCTAAATCCACACTCTAACCTATTACGAGTTCCATGAATTTGTAAAATAGGAGAGTAGCTTTCTTTGAAACTCAGCGAATCTTTTCGTTCGTTACTCCAGCTCTTCGAGAGCGAGTCCAACTTCATCTGGGTCCAGATCTCGGAAATAGCACCCAGAGACACGACGATTTCACGGAAGTATTACGTGTTCCCTCGAAAGTTTTCTGAAAGAGGGTCGAAAATGAAGCGGACTTTCAGATCCTACGATACATTTCAGTAAGAAATATCACATATTATTTTTAAAATAATCACGTAGAGATAGGTTTAAATCACTTGTATCTGACAAATTATAAGATAAAGAAGCCTTCAATTCGGTCTAGATTCTGGTTAACATGTGGAATATCTCTCCGAAAGTATTTTGTGTCTTAAAATGTCTAATAGAATCTGAAACTGATGCATATGAAAAAAATGCAAACGTGAAAATGACTTGGAGATAATTACTTTTTTATATTTATTTTGTGTACAACAATACATCTTAATGAATCGTCACAACCAATCAACGATTTCTACAGAAAAATCAACGGTAAAATAAACAATTAAAACTAACGAATCACAAAATGTAATTAATTTTAGTATAACATTTACGTTTTGCGCCACAATTTAAAGAAATAATTAATACATAA
This sequence comes from Laupala kohalensis, assembly GCA_002313205.1. Taxonomy (NCBI): domain Eukaryota; kingdom Metazoa; phylum Arthropoda; class Insecta; order Orthoptera; family Trigonidiidae; genus Laupala; species Laupala kohalensis. The sequence goes on along the minus strand of NNCF01125966.1, from coordinate 209,876 downwards.
AACATTTTATGAAATACATTTCCGGTATGATATGCCATGACACGAAGAAAATCTTTTCTTTCGCTGGGAATATGAATATGCTTTTGAAGGTTAAGGTTTATGCCGACACATCGAGATTTCAATCGTCACAGTCCTCGTAAAACTCTTCCGGCTTGCCTCCGAGCGCGAAAAAGCACATTTACGATCTCAAACGTCGCGTGCTCTTTTTACCATTCATTCTGAATCGATAACTAGGACGACTCGATCAAAATAATAAAAAGGAACGTTTCTCAAAGTGTGAAAGAGCCCGTAACAGTCTGTATTGAAATGCAAAATTTCGATCATAGAGAATTTATTCGCTTCATCACTATCTCAAGAGTTCCTTTCATTCTTTGCATTATTTCTGTACGTTGAAGAAATAATAGATAACCAATATCTGCATGATTTAATGGAGGAGTTCTATTTGTATTTCAAAAATTCAGAGAATAACTAGGTTAATTATAATCTTTCTCGGTGTAAATTTAACTAAACGAATGATCAATTACGCAAAAATTATTAATTTGTTCTCAAAATAGTAGACATTGGATACGTCAATATTGGAGTTTAAATGTATTATTAACGAATGATTTTAACTCCAAAATCATGAAAAAAAATTACGAATTGAAATAATGCACCCTGACTGTCTTTTCATCAAATTATGAGTACATTGGTAGTACGGCAGTTGATATATCACAACATGTAATGGGATGTATATTAACATCATCTGACATATTAATATGTAAGAATAATGTATGACGAAGACCTTAGTTTCAGAAAATAAATCGTTCTACTTATATATTAATGAACTCATCTCAAAGAGAGGGTCGGCGGTCTTACTACTACAATCTTCCCTCATAAATAGTAATTGAAATGTACAACGAAAAATCTCAATAAAGGGGAAAGAGGCAATATATTAGTACTGAGAGGAGAGTCTGGTTAAGACCCCCGCCAAATACTTCAAGTAGCAATCCCACGCACTTATTTTTCTTGAATGATGAAGATTAAATTTAAAAATATCATTCGAATGATGATGTGTGTTGCATATTTAAAGATAAATCGTTACAATTAAAAACAATTTCTTATCAATCAATGTTCATTGTAAAATTTACAACCTCCCACTTAAATATTACATTCCATTTCATCACTAATAGTGTCTTGAGTTAATGGTAATTTGTTGCGATGATACTAACATTAGTCCTTCCCTAAATGTAGTCTCACGAACGATTAATTTATAATAAAAAAACTTATCCATTAAACACACACACTACAGAAATTTACACCAGTGTCTTTTACTCTATTGCATGTGTGGTACTGTTAAAATAAATCTATTATCAGCATTTTACGATGAAATTGTTCCGCCATTTCCATCTCATATACCAATATATTTACTGTGGACAAAACTTATTGAAATAAATGACTCATCATTTTCAAAATGATGTACAAAAGGCAATTGAACGATGAAATACGTTTATCGAAACTTCACTATCATAACTTCCTCGTTATAACACCAAATTTCTGTCCCCTTAAAATACGTAGCGGAGAAACCACGATCACCGCTAAGATAGTGAAGGGCGAAAGCAATATTCCGACAGGCAACTTTCCACTGAGGCGAAAATGTAGCCAACATTGCGGAGTGTAATGTTTGTAGCATAAACGATTGCATCTCTGCAGTCTGCACGGAAGGAATCCAACGCGTTTATTTGCGACGCGCGCGCTCTCGATCGTCCGCTGCTACGGAAATAAAGACGACGCGTCGCGCGAGGCGCTTGCTGCAATAAATGTGGAGCACAGAGCGTCTCCGAAAGGAACGACAGCGTCCGTCCGCTCCCTACAGACCGCGCCCGTGCGGCGCTCACGTGTTGTAAGGACACGATCGTAAACACATGAAATTGAGATGCGAAAACACTCGCTTTAGTTTGTGAACGCTCGTGCGCATTTACACCTGCATTATATGGGTAGCTGTTCACTTCTGGCTCCGTCGATGGAGCGTCGCCAAAGCGGAAAGGAAGAAGGAATTTAATTCTTAGATAGGAGTATGAGACCAATAGGATAACATTGTTTACGTAATACTGAAATACGTTTCACTTTAGTTAAGGCGTCGTAGATTTATATTTTCATTTTTATCATCATTAATACGTTAGTGTTCTAGAAAATTATTGTTCCTTTTCTGCGTAACCGGACGTAGTAAACCACACAAATGAAATATCGTACTCTAAAGCATTGAAAGGTGGTATTTTTACTTCGTAATTGTGGAGCATGAGGAACAAGACAAAGAATGATCAATTAAACGTCGTTGAGTGCTATGCAACCGAAAAAACTTTATAACATTAAAACTACGAGCTTTATAACATTACACAGTATAACAATAACTTTATAACATTAAAACAAACGACTTTTAATTTATCATTCATTAAAAGGTGTAGACGATTTCCTATCGTTTCACCTTTCCCATTCCCCTTTTTGAGACATTAGCACTTACAAAGAACATCAAGAAAAGAAGCTACTTGATTTATTTGAAAAGTATGTCACTTGAGAAGTCCTTCAAATAAAAATTCTGACGTGTCTGGTAAGTAAAAAGCAATCTGTAGGTAATTGTAAATTGAGAATTAACGTGATGCAGCATTGTATAGTATTATATAATACCCCCCCATATATGAATATATATATATATATTGTACAGGAATAGTGAAATAAAATTTTTATCCACACGAAAATAGTTTAGATATTGAAATTCCAGTATATATGTTTAAATTCTGCTTCTGTGAAATGCACTCGCAGTTCCATTTGATTTATTCCTGGATCAACAAATGTNAGCGTAACTAGATATTGGATTCTGCAACTGGAAGCAATCTATAAGCCTGTCTCTTATACACATCTAGATGTGTATAAGAGACAGACCTTATAGTCCTAGATGAAGTAAGTTTTGCTAATGATCAGCATTATTACCACAGAAGTCATAGATATGAACTTGTCTAATTAATTAAAACTCGCAATCATCCTCAACGATCTTGGAATAGCTCTAGGGTGTCGCGGATGTGGATTGACCAAAGCGGGATGTTTGCATATGACAACTGCAGGGAAAATCCCAAACAAGAGGCGTGGAAGGGTAAGATATTGCATAGCAAAGAGAACCGAGCTCCAAGAACAAACAAAACAACTCTAGTGGATCATCAGCCAAGCAGAATGCGAATCGATGCCAAGTTACACGATACATCTTCCTGTAGAAACATACATATTCTTGTAATTTATTGTAAGAAAGTTTTACACGCAGAATAAATGCGTTAAGAGTAGATTTTCTGCTAGACAATAAATTTTTATTAGTAGTTTTTCATCACTCGGTGTTCCTCATTCTTTATGTTCAAAAACGAAGAGATATCAATGTTATAGTGGTCCTGATTTACTTTTCACGACACGAATTTGTGTTTCATATTGTGTACACATTTTTCATTTTTTGCCCTAAGTTCTCTTCGAACGTCGAAAAAATTATCTGGCAATTGCTCTTGGCCTAGAAGAGCCAATGGAGTCTCCCTACACTAAAAAGGACACATGAGAACTAGAGTAGCGGATTAAATAATTAATAGTTTAAAGCTTTAAAAGATGGCTGTTTTTTCTCGCTTTCAGAGTAATGAAAGCTTTTACTGTATGCCCTCACGTAACATGGTGTGACCAAAGTGCTACCGCACGTATGCGTAAAGAACACTTATCAAGATTTTAGCATTATTCAGCGGTATATGGTGCTATTGTCCAAGTATATTATACTTTACCATTAAGAATATACGTAGTTGTCAATTTTGACATATTTTACCCATCACTTGAGATACAGAAAATTTAGAAAAGTACAATTCTTACAAATAAAGGATTCTAACGGTCCTCCTTAACCACATACATTTTTGGACTTCGAGATAAACTACAGCAAATAAAAGAATTATAAAACATATCCCTGACCTTAAATCATATTAGTATTATTATTAGATTGATTTTCCTTCAATTTAAATCAAAAGCAACGAACTACGTACAGTGAAAACCAACGCACAAAATTGTATTTACAGGTATTGTAACGGTGAAATTAAATCTTCGGCCCTGAGTAATAGTCTACTGATATTATTTTTAACATAAGTGTGATGTAATTGCTTAAACTTCATAAATCTCTAATTGCAATAGAACAATATCTTTACAGATTTAAAATTCTCTCATCGAAAATATTAATATATTGCCATGACTGGAGTATGTTTCGTAATAAAATATTACAATAACCTTACTAAAGAGATTCATAATTCTAAATTCAAATATAAAAGGAAACAACTCTACTTGACAAAACAACATTCGGTAAACCTAAAAAAATACTGTTGATTAATTTTCAAGGTAGATATTAACATCTGCAAACCAGGAGGGAAGTGATTCTCAGAATCGCATATGCACTTGCCGACGCCACTCAAAGCCTTCATCTCGCATCATATCGTTGGAAAGTCGATAAAAAAAGAAGTGAAGCATCGACCTGGCAGTGGCCAAATCCATCAACTCTAGCCCTCCTCGGTTTATATCCCGCTGTCAATCAGATGCTTGTAATTTCGTTGTCAGCACCAAAACATGCCTGGGTGAAATGAATTCTTCAAAGGCTTACTGGAGTTACTTTTTATAACTGCACAAACATAACAGTCGAAAAATATGTAAAATGGCGGCTGAAAATGAATAAGAAAAACCAAATTTACAGATCGGGAATAAACTATTTTAGTTTATCTCATTTTCTTGTAGTAAAAAAATACAATCGACTGGTACAAGTGTAATTAGCTGCTTTGAAAATAGCAATTGCCCTTAAGCAGTTTTAACAAAATCAAATACTGTACCGAAACAAATAATATTCCGAATAATATTGAAATGTATTTTTAGATAACGAAAAAAATATTTTGAACTGACGTCATTAATTGACGTCATTACGAATTTTACCAATAGCACCCGTTCAGTATGCTAAGAAAAATTCTGTTGAATAATTTTGCAACACAGTGAGCAACAAAGCAGCGTAACTAGATATTGGATTCTGCAACTGGAAGCAATCTATAAGCTGTCTCTGTACACGCCGCATTCTCTCGTCTAGTGAGATTGAAGGAGAACTGGAAGCCAACCAGGGTGCAATTTGCAGCAGCTGGGGAAAGGCAGTCATTGGATGTTGAAGGACGTGGAGGGGTTGGGTGGACGTGGGGTTGAGAGAGTGAGACGAGGGTGTCTAATTCACTCGCCCGAGGCGTCGACGGCAGCGCCTCCGTCGGCCGTCTTTGGAACCAACTACAATTAGCCAACTTCATAAATTCGGAGGCAACTTTTTAATGTCGCCGCGACAAAAGAGACACGGAGTGCTGTGCGCACATGCATAATTTACTGACGGGAAAAGAGAGAAAAAAAGAGATAGTGAGGTCGGCAGAGAAAGAATATTTCATCAAAGCGAATGTTTGACCAGGCAATAATACATTCTATTCACATCACTGACCCGATTGATAGTTATTTTAAGCACAATGAAAGAAGAATTTCACCAATCAATCTTTTTGGTTCGTACTTAAACGATGTTACGCGATGTAACAAAAAAGAATTCAAATAAACCTTCGAGTGTTTACTTACATTCAAGAGTGTCATCATTACAAGCTTTACAAAGCTTGTCACACNAGTGTCATCATTACAAGCTTTACAAAGCTTGTCACACAAATATTCATAAAAGTAGATTGCAATTAATTTTGTAGGACAGTGATTGGAAAGTAAGTACTTTCCGAAGTATGAATTTTCTTTACACTTCGCGCAAGCATTTTGAAGACAAATAATTCAACATACAATATTAAATCATTCTCAGCGGTAAATATAGTAAGCGCGTTTATTTTTATTAGGATATACTAACGTGAAATATGTATGGAGGTATTAGCATTTGGTTTTGCATTATCTTAATAAAAATCTAAACTTATTTTATTCGTTTTAGTGCATGGTTTTAATGAATGCTTGTTTTTTAAAGGGTTTTTTAAGTTTTCCAAATAAATTTATGTAGTGGTCCTAATAGAAAATAGTGTTTTGATTGCACATTATGCCGAGACAGTCCGCTGTTTGTACTGTATTATACGTTAGAACCACTGTAATTCAAAACGTGATGAATTGGAAACATCTGCAATTGAAATTGATGTTATTTTCCCTGATGAAACCTCCATTACTGGTTGGAAATTTCCTCCGTATTTCGTATTAGTAGAATCAAAGCCTCCATTATTCAAAAGAAAACCATTCTTTAAATCTTGGTTAAAACTTTCTTCTCTTAATGTTTCGATATAGGTTCATTTTTACTACATACTAACGTAAAAAATGTTCCTTTTGTTTTGTAATAAAAAAACGTTGTGACACGTATTGTTTCCAGAAATATTCTGGTAAAATTTGGTTGATTTTTGTCAAATCAAGACAATGTTTCCGACAATTTTATTTTTATTTTGTAAGTACTCATACCATAGAAATATTGGATAATATATGCAGTAAACTGTACTTACGTGCAACTCATTAAATACTAATATGGAATCTTAGTCTCGAATTAAATAACTCAATAATCTCACTCCTCAATATCTCCCTGTAGTATTAATGTTCTACTCAGAACCATAAATTAAATTTTCGCCAACGTAATGTGCAAAACACTAACAAATTAAAATAGGAAAAATTAGAAAAGAAAGAAGGAAAAATTGAAAATAATAATTTTTGTTTCGTCACAAATTGCGATACTAATTTGGTACGATTTTATATAGTCCCAACATTAGAATTCTTCCATGAATAAATCGATCTAAATTCTGGTATTCTTCACTTTTTTCCATTAAATGAGTTGATAAATTTCGTAATCTCTCGTAAAATTTTATAAATACCGAAAAATATACTTCACATTAGACACCTGTAGATAATAATTGTATAAAAATATACTTCACCTCGACCTACATCTTGATAATAACTGTCGCGGCTCTTTCCCTTTCGTAGAGTTGCATTCGTAGTTTACGAAAATATCGTAAATGAAATCGTTCGTCAAGTGACAGTCACGGCTTAAATTCATATTGAAATTGAATTAAATATAAATGAAAAGCAACTTACCTAACAATATCATCTCACTCTGCGTTATACAAATATTGAAAATGAATACATTTAACAAAAACAGTACAATTCAATAAATTCTGTAATTCCGTAATTGCCTTTTCTACCAATTTAAATCCCTTTTCAGCACAAATAAATACTCATTAGCTTAATAAACGGGCGTAGCACGATCTTAAACAATACTAGCTGAGTTGCAATTCAACACATTTCTAACAAAAATATATTTAATCTTTTTTTCCACTTTTTCAGTAAACAATTAAATTTTCTGCTTTTTTAAATACAGTTCAGGGCAGTTAACACTACTTCAGGACGTAAGACATTCTAGGCCTTAAACCTTGTGCTACTCCGAATGAAATTTGTAAACAATTAAGAAACATCATTTCATAAAATAAATACTTATTTTCTAATAACTAACATTTCAAGTGGTTTATCAAAGGAAATTCGCATCAAGATGAGTAATCTGTTGTACATGGGTAGTGGTATAAGATCCTTCCCTTGTGTTCTTCTAATATTAGTTTCTACAATTGCCCCATCCCGGTCCGGGTTTTTCTCCGGTTTTCCTTCGGGTAGAGGCGGATGGATTATGAAGACTCACTAGGCTCTTTCCTACTATCGGATTTTTTAATTATAGACCTCTCACTTTGAACTGCTGTAGATGCCACAAAAAATCGTAGAAAAATCTAATTATCATTAAATTTTTCTTGTTCTTCTGCTAATACTCAAGTAAAAATGGTTCTAAAAATTAATAATACTGTTTTAATAACAGAAATGTTTCTAAACCACGCGACTCTTTTTACCGATTTTCTCGATACGTCCAATTTACTATTTTTTATAAAATACACTAGAAGTGCCAAAAATAATTCTTATTCAGTAAATGTTAACTATTAGGTTTGTGACAACATTTCAAAATTTCGATCTTCTACATGTAAAATATTGTGAGTCATTAACCTTTTCCAAAAACATTGCCAAAAACGACCAAGCACATTTTTTAGGAATAAAATTTATACTGTCGCCTTCATCAAAATGCTGTGATCACACGATCAATGAAATTAAACGTTTAAAACTTAGTATGTAATCACAAATAAGTGATAAACAAAACTATGTTTTCATTTGACGAGCAGCGGCGCTGAACCGGTCAAGTACAGTCTGGTCCTGATGTCGTTTAGCACAGAGAGTGAAGGAAGCGGAGACTTCTAGAATCATTCAGTAGAAAGGTTCCAAGTATAAGCAAACAGCAGGCAACAACTCAAGTCATAAAACTATCCACAACTACTTATAGGAAGCGAGGGGAGTGAAGAAAGAAGGGATCGTATACAAAGGACCTCTTGCCATGTTAACCCCTATGGAAAGGATCCGCCAGAAAATCTAATTATCGCGTCGACGCTGACAAAATCAAAGTATCAAATAACAAAACTATGAAATATTGATGAAAATTATATCCACGGCATGAAGTGTTTTTTTTAATCCTTCGCGTAATCGGTATATAATCACCTCAACTTTGGACTCCAGTCAGTGTAGCAATACCATAGAGTACTTCTACGCATCTATTGAAATAATTATTTGGGAATTTAGTGTTATTTAATAGTTACGATTTATCAACAATTATGTCCTATTATTCAAATAATTTTAGTTGTATATGTACTCATCCCTGGCACGGTTGTGTACATGAATTCTGTAGCTCCATCATGGTCCGGATTTTTCTCCGGTTTTCCTTCGTGTAGCGGCGGATTTTTTTATAAAGACTCGCTAGACTCTTGCCTAGGGACGGCATCAATTGAAATAATTAGTAGAGAATTTAGTGTTATTTAATAGTTACGAATTATCAACAATACTTTCCGAAGGATTTATTGCTTGATAATAAAACGTATGTGTGAAATGACTTTTGTATGTTTTATTAAATACAATATTTGTTAGTATGATGTTAATACTATAATACGTGCCGAACTATTTTTAACGTCAGGAGTACAAACAGACAGACACGCTTCCGCATTACGCTTTTATATATTAGTATAGATAGGTCGTTCAAATAGGTTATAGTGAGTTAATTTGGAAATATAATAACTAGGTGCAAAACAATATATCTTTGAATATAACTTTAGAAATAGTTTTGTTATTTTGCAACGAAGTCATGATAAGCGACAAGTGTTTTTCCTAGCTTGATAAAAGTCAAAATTGTCAATACGATTTAGTTACCAAGAGTTTTCCTCGACTTCATAACAACAGGAGGAAGTTTAGGCATGGAAGAAGCTAAACGGCTCAATGTTTGAGTACAGATTTTTCCACCCCTAACGCCCATAGTCTTGTTAACTGTCATATATTACAAAGCTGAGCTCTTCCTTTTTAAGACTTCTTCAAATATTCCTCGTGATATGGGACAAAACGCGGAGACCCGAGAGATCTGGGCTTCCTGCTGGCCACAACAAAGCTGGACGGCGTTTACTACGTACGTGACGACGTTGTTAGATTCGTCAAGAGTCCTCGCAAGTTTTTTTGGAAAACATACTTCTTGAGAAAGCAAATTCTGCACTTACGGAAGTAGACTCACTTAAAAACGTGTATTCTTTATCGTACCCTTAAAAAAATTACGTTTGTATATGTTTGAACATACTATTTTTTTATTCGGAACTTACCTTTATTTCTTCTCCATTCTTTTCTTTATTTTTCATTACTTTATTTTATATCTGGAACTATATTTTTACATGTGGTACTTTTTGACTGATTACTCCAACTTTAAATTCTAGGAGATATTTTTAATAACTTTAAAATTATTGATAAAATGACGTATGAAATATTTTTTTTATAAATAACGAAAAGAGGAGTAAGGTAAAGAAGATTCGTTTATACTTCTAGAACTCACAATATTAGGCATGTCTCTCTATCTCTCTTTGCATTGTCCCTTCAGCAAAACATGTATACACTCATTAGCATCCACATGTTCCCAGCTATATGAGAATTTCCATTTGTTGGGGTCTAATGAATAGAGAACAAAAGAATGGCTTGTAACACAATACCCTCAGTGCGTTATGGCAGTACTATTAAATCTGCTTAAAGATAAATTCAAATCCTTCTCTTGGTTTACTTAGAATGAAATTTCTGAGATGAATTTAAGAACTCAATATTATAGCGAAATTTTACTGCATAATATAGACGTACATAAAAATTCACTACAATTGCTATCCTCAAAGTGACAGTCACAATTAGCAGAAATATAGTTTTAACAAAAAAGTCGAATCATTTGGGTCATGAGTCAACATTTTAAAAACTTCGCTAATAATCAACTTTCTTAAGATATTCTACAAACGTGCGTAGTACAAATCAACTTTCTTAGGATACTATTGACCTTAATATACGTGGTACAAATAAGAGATAAAAGGTTACAAGTTAAATAAGAGATAAAAAGTATATACAATTATCATTTACCATTAATATAACGTGTAGGCGAGGAACCATTTGATAACAAAAAAAACGAAAACTGGACTACTCGGCAGCAGATAAAATAAGATTTTCTAGCTCAATAAGCCAAAAATGAACAAGTCGGTAGAAAAAACAAAAGATACGAAAATTCATTACTTCCTCCAAACGCTAAAAGAAGCTCGGTGTCCATTTCTCGGAGTAATAAGTTGTGGGCGCAAGAAAAAACCGGCGTTCCCCAGGGCATCGAGCTAGGGAAGAAACAGAGAATGACCAGTTGCGAGGACGGTGGGGATACGAGGACGCCAATGTTGCCGAATTAACAGGAGAGAACTGCAGAGAACAATTATACGGGTGATGGGGGATGTTGTGGGCAAGGGAGAGGGCGTGCGAGGATAGCCCGATTCGACGATGGACCAAAGTAATTGGGTTAAGAGGGGTGTATGGTATGGTGACGTTTTGAAGCAATAAAAGGCGGAATGGGGTGAGGAAGTTCATGGTGACATGTGTTCCGTGAAGATCCAGGATGCGACGAGAAGGACGAGGATGACCGATAAGGAGGACGGCGGATGCAGTGATTAATGTAGCGTTCGTTGGCTGCGTGGCGCAGACCGCCTGGTGTCTCCTTCAGTGCTCCCTCGTCCTTATCGCCAACCGCAGGCGCACAGTGTGTCCGTCGCCGAGCAAAGGACGAGAATTGAAGACAGGCAGCACAGTGGGCCCGATGTTGTCTTAAATACACAAATTTTTATAATACACTTGAAAATATATATACACACACACCGCACTAAGATTTTTGTAATTTACTTTGCAAAAACAAACAGGGTTATCGCAGAGAACTGATCAAGGAACCTAAGTTAAATTTGAGGGAAAAATGGATTGACCGTTTCTACACATACAATAAAATATTGGATTTCTGCAAGCCAGCAAATAAAAGAAATTTTAAAATAAACGTCTATTTCAGAAAATTAGGTTTATGACTTCATATCATTAGAAATACAAAAATGATTATGTTATGAATATTATTTATTCGCATGACTCGTGGTGCAACGGTTTGAGCGATCTTCTCTGGCGATAATAGTTCGACCCGCGGTAGAGACTAGTAGTCGTGACGGAAAAACGGATGTATGGGTGGATTTTTCAGCTATTTTCCCGGTCGTTCACAAAATTCTTTCACTATTTCTTCCTTTTGTTTTACCATTTCACACCCGCCAGCGTTTATGGAAACGCCCAGACGTAAACTCGTTAGAGGGTATAGGCTGAGGAATAATGCCTTTTTGCTGTCACCTCACATTTAAAAACCGCAAGAGAAATAAACAGGAATCAAATGACTTAAGGCGAATGAAAAATATTCACTAAAACACCACCGAAAAATGAAGTAGTATATAATTGTTCCGTGTAATTTTCAAAATAATTTAATTCAATAATACTTACGAGGAGAATTACACAGAAAGGTTTCAGGGGACATGAAACTTCTTTCAGAGTATTATAATACTTAGAAGTTTTGTATTGTGCTACGAAAGCCCCTTAAGACCTNCTACGAAAGCCTCCTAAGACCTTATACATGATTTGTGCTAGCTCAGTTTGGTCCAGAAAGCAATCTAACATAAAATATCCTTCTCCTACACCTTAAGCTTGTGCTAAGGACTACAACACCATGATTAATTAAAAATCGCTTGAGTGCCATCTGTTGCTATCAAGCTAGTGACTTTAATTAATAACAGAACTTTAATATTAATATTATGACTTTTTGGCCTAATAAAAACAGCAATAACGATGTTGGAACAATGAAATACATATATGAAAACAATTGTTAAAATTTGAATGAACTTTATCATCAAATGTGAACTTGAAAAATTATTTTCTTTGAATTTCTCACATCAAATTTGACTTTTGAATAACATAATGAAACAATTAAGAAAAACATACATTCTCTCTTTACAGTTAGATTTCTTGAATTAAATATTCGTGAAGGATTCCTTTCCGCAACTGGCGCCTTGCTTGTTCTTCAAACGTCTTGTCTTCACGCACACCCTCCGATAGCACCAGAATAACTGCTTATTGGAAATGTAGTGATCTTGGCTCCTCCGCTCCTCACATCACCAAAAGATTCTCACTTTGAAACAGTGCAGGTGGTAAAAAGGAAATATAACCAACCTACTGGAATTCATTGATCCTTTTATCACGTAAATTCTTACGAAACTCCACAACTTCGTTAGGTTGCTTGTTATTAAATCAGAGATTAATCTGATTCTTAAAGAAATTACTTAAAGTTCGCAGGACTGTTTGCGACACGATGTTGCGCAATAGCTGCACCGTCAATTCACCGTCACAAAATTTAACAAAAATTCACATGAAATTATCTAATTAACAATTTTTAAATTGAATGTAATTATAATGAATGTTCAAATCAATTATTGACAGTTCATTACTACTTATAATTTCACAACGTGCTTCATTATACAAGTCCTTTAAATTCATCAAATCGTGGTAAATTCTTATTACACTTATTGCGTTAACTGAACAATAATTCATAATTATTAAACTTCAATATGAAATATGATTCGTTAATATAGTTAGCATTATAAAGTTCATTAGCATCGTGCCATGCATTTTGCTAGCTGAATATCACTCATTGATCAAAATCTTGAATAATTTTACAAAAATAATCAACTTTATCTAATTAGAAGTCTCATAGGAACATCTAACAATTGTTCAATAAGTAAATTACTGCCATTCAGTGTAATTCAGTTATACTTCAACTAGTTCCACATGATCCCCACTCTACAATGCTGCGAACGAATGCTCCTCGCGTTCCAATCATCTAAGTCGTCTGAGCTATGGGCACCGTCTAGGGCGGAATACTTCTCATCTTCCCAATTTATGCATGCGTCGCAATTGCTACGGGATTTTCTAACCTACTTCTACCGACTCCCGCTGCGCGCGCATCTCCTACCTACATCTATTAGTTACTGACATACTAGTCCAAGTGTCTTCTTGGTTTCATAATTATGTTTCTACTCAAAATCATCACAAATATATAAAATAAATAAAAGCATTAATTAACATGTCCAAATAGACATTATTAGGAGAGTGTGATTTCAATTTTTAATTTTTTGCGACTGGAAAAGACGATTTATAAAACGTTATTCTCTCTCAAGAGGTGTCGTTTCAAGGTCAAAAACGATTAAGTTAAGTTATATTGTATACTAATCAAAAGTCTGTATTATGTCTCTGAGTCATGGTGATTGATTCGTTCTATGGAGTATGTGGCTCTTAGTATGCTGCTTGCTCATGGCGTTGTGCTCTTAAAATCATATACAATTTTCATTTACAGTTTCTAGAGGCTGAACGAGATGAGGGTAGTCAAACATTATTATGCAATGATTATATGTGTTAATGGATATTTAATAATATATAATGATTATAATAGTTTAAATATGATTCAATGGAATTATTTAAATATTTATAAAAGAAGAAATTGATGTTTAAAGAATATAAATATTTGTCTTGTAAACATCGTTCGTCATATCAATATAAAGATATTATTGTCAATTGAGGCATGTAAATGGAAAAGGTTCCAAGTGACAAAAAAATTCTAGCACAAAACGCCAATATTGTGGTAGTCGGTTGAAGTGCTTTCTGTTGATAGTTAAATTGCTTGTTGACAGTCAAAAGTCAGTGTGGGCGTACACATCGCCTCCAGGCTAACATGCAAGAACAGTCGGGTAAATCGATATTTCAAATTAGTAATCTATGATGATATTTCCATAATTTTTCAGTATCAATTATGGTGTTTTATCAGTTTTTTTGTCTCTCCTGTGAAAGCATGTTTTCCATTTACTTGTCTCAATTCATTTCATAAGATTGTGAAGCTTCCTAAATGATATTTCATACAGAGATTGCAAATAAGGAAAGTCTCTGCCATTAATATTTTTACTTTTTATTTACTTAATTATGTTTATTGAATTCATTAATTTTGTGACGCAACAGGGATTCAAAAATTGATTATCGCACGGAAAAAATAGATGTTTCATTACTGAAAAAAGAAGGTAATAGATCCCTTTGGACGTATTCACTGCTAGGAAACAAGTAGAATTATGATTTGCCATGACTCATTAAAAAGCGATACAAGCGATAAAGAAGTACAAGTAAAAGCGATACAAGAGGATAGTTCGGATAATTTGTAAATCTCACTCCCGAAACTCTTGTAAACCTTTATTTAAGAAATTAAATATTTTAACACTTCCTTGAATTTATGTTTATGAAACAGTCGTGTTTGTTAAGACCGAATTACTAAAGCACCACCCTTGTTTCATACAAACAGTTTTGCACACGAACACAATACTCGCAATAGGAATAATATTCATCGTCCTGGAGTATCAGCCGAACTTTGCCAAAAAGGGCCGCATCGTACGGGAATCGTTCTATATAATTCCCTGCCCAAAAATATAAAAGATCTCATTAAATTGAATTTCCTCAAATCCGCTGTTAAAAGTTACCTTCTGCGACATTGCTTCTACACTGTAAACGAATTTATTGATTTTAATAAAACTTAAAGCCGTCTTGTACTTTATCACGCCATTGTTGTAGTACTTTCAAAATATCTCATTGCAATTTCAAAACTATTTTCCTGCAAGCTTGTATTATGTCTTATTATTAATATAAATTTAGTTGCATATGTACTCAACACTGGCACGGTTGTGTGCATGAATTCTGTAGCCTCATCCTGGCCCGGGTTTTTCTCTGGTTTTCCTTCGGGTAGAGGCGGATTTTTTATAAAGACTCACTAGACTCTTGCCTAGGGATGGCATCAATTGAAATAATTATTAGAAAATTTAGTGTTATTTAATAGTTACGAATTATCAATAATACTTTCCGAAGGCTTGATAATAGTACGTACTTGTGAAATGACTTTTCTGTGTTTTATTAAATACAATATTTGTTAGTATTATGTTAATGCTATAACACATGCCGAACTATTTTTATCGTCAGGAGTACGTTGAAAAGTTAAATCCGCCTCTGCCTTAGGGCCCTTGATCGGAATAGATGGGATGGTCCCTTGCTTGCTTGCGGAGAGTAAATTAGTTTATTGTCCTCCACGTGGTCATATGCAGTATGTAACTGCTTTTTTGACAATAAATGTTGTTATTATCAAGCTCAGTAAAATGCGATACGAACATAAATATGTACGCAACCTATCTGTTCATTCAAATTGTACTACTTTATTCCTGTATTCTATCTAAATTACTATTTAGATAGAATACAGGAATACAGGAATACAGACGTGTTTATNAATTTAGTGTTATTTTGATTTTTAAACACTATACTCAGAATAATCTATAGTTCGATAACAACTTGTACATGTAATTTTTTGCGTAAAATTACAAACATATTGGCATTCTATTAGTATTATTACTCGCAGCCAACTTTTTATCTTATCTAGGAACTTTTGCTGAAATTTTTGAATCCGCCTGTGCCTTAGGGNAATCCGCCTCTGCCTTAGGGCCCTTGATCGGAATTGATGGGATGGTCCCTTGCTTGCTTCCGGAGAGTAAATTAGTTTTTTTTCCCTCCACGTGGTCATACGCAGTTTGTACTGTTTTTTGACAATAAATTTATTATTATTATTACTAAATATCATATAAAATGAACCTGAAACCACGGTAAAATCGAACAGTGTTATCTCGGGAACTCATTCATTAATATTGCATAACAGTTGGAAACGTTTTTTACTGTTCCTTCACATCGGCGTTTCCATGTAATGGGGAACACATGTGTATGATTGTCGTGGTGGCAGCATTTATCGCATCGGGCGTTGAGGTGGAAGGGGTCTACGGATGCCAAGATGGCGGGGGGTGATGGAGAGTGCGGAATGTGACGTCACACAGCGCCGCAAGCCATTAACGCGCCGGAAATGTCGCCACTCCGGTCTCCCCTCCCATCTCTTTAACTCCATTCCCTCCTCCTCTCCAATTCCAGTCCCCTCCCACACACTGTTCTTTCACTATGATTGATCCGCATGAAACCTAGCATCTATCCTTATAAAAAAAAACAGGAACTACTCCTTTTAGAAGTTTCGATTCTTAATCCAACTTTTTACGTCGTATCAAAACGAAACCCAACTTAGATCTTATTCCCAGACCAAAAGAATGTTGTTATTGATTTATTGAGTTATGCCATGTCATAATCAAACGACAGTACATGACATTGTTCTTTTGCACATTCATAAATCTTTACATAAAGTTTTTTTTTTCTTTTGACTATACACACACTTTTAGTAACATACTTTTCTATCAATATGCTATGAACGTCTCTCAACTCATCTTTAATTTCACAATTACTCTCTACATTTGTTAGAAATGTTTAAATATTGCTTCACTAACTATTAATCTATTTAATTTGTGACCGAGGCCTACTTCCTTGTCCTTCATCTGTTCTTGTCTCCATCTCTGCACCATAGAGGACACAATCCCATAGTAGATGAACAATAGTTTCATGTCCATCACCAGAGACGCATTCACTATACATAATCTTAAATCACTGAAGGTATGTGTTCAAATCTCCATGTTCTGTCAATACTTGGATCATTTTCTGTGACCGGGTGTAAACCACTTCCTATTTTGTCTCGCGAACTGAACATTTTTAATAAACTTACAGATTCCTCTTCCTTTGGTTGATCTGTGCCATCGCATGTACCAGGTTTCATACAGCAGTTTCGTTATCTTTCTCCTCCAACCTTTTTCGGTTACGTTCACCTTCTCCCCGTCCGACACTACTCCGCATCCTTCTTCTCAGGACCCACTTTGGCTGCTCTAGATCGATTGGTAACAGTTCTAAAATCACGTTCTATTAGTCATTATATTCCGATGTATGGGATCCTACTAAACGTAATGTGTTTATTCTTTGCAGGTGTTGCAATTGTATAATGTATACATCGCGTAATACTCAAACTCAAATACTGCGTCCGTAAAAAGTGATAGGCATCGTTACAGTCATCGATACAATGCCTCAGCCACTTCCTCCTCAAGTTGAACGTTGATATTCCTATCCATTCACTTTGGTAATATTTCCTTTATCTTCTTTTCCAGGTACTTTGAAATTTAGTCCTTGGTTCTACATTATCCTCAAATACCGATTTTTTCGCACTATTTTTTTCTAACTGCTTTCCTGTACGTTTCTCATTCCGAAGATCATCGCATTCGTCTTGTTTGTTGCTCTTTTATGTTGATTTGCTGTACACTATTACTCACATTCAATATTTTCTCCCCTTTCTTCGATATTTCCCTTGTTGATTTTCTTGTTGCAAAACGTGTCACAAAGTCTGCGTATGCAGACCCAAGTAATAAGACAATGAAGTTTCAATTTGTTCAGTAGATCTTGCGTGATTTCAGTTCAAGTAAAGTTTTGTTAAAGTCGTCAGGTAAATTTATCCTATTTATTAAATCAATAATATGTAATTAAGGATTATAATCTAATAACTTACATTATACACAAACATTACGAATATCAATTATTAATACATTACGATACAAATGGGGATCTTTAGGAAGGAATTATTGACCAAAAACACTAAGTTCACGCGAGTTAAGTCGCGGGAACTCAGCTTCATGCAAAATAATTTAAAATTATATACATTTTTATTTTTGTAATATTTTGATTCTTGCAAGAGCACACAAACATGTACGTGTATCAAAATTAAAATTTTGAAAATAATTTAATTTCTGAGCAGTTTTGAGTGATGTCATTTATTGACAGTTTCAGCTCTTTCATGAGAAATCATGTATGAAAGAGATATTTTACGACAGAACTGTGCATAAGTGAATTGAAACAGACTAAAATTAATCAAAATGGCCCCTCCATTGTTTATTAGTGTGTGCTTATTCTATTTAAGTAGCTTTGCTCGTAACTATTTAATTCCAAATTTTCTATTAACATGATTTTGTGGTAAACTGTACTTCGTGGTTTATTGAATAATTACGGGTGATTATCACAACCTTCCAGTCTCCACTAGCGAAAATAGCATTACACATATTACATACAGATAATCAGGAACACAAAATCTATGCGCATGATATCAAGTAGTAATTGAATATCATGGTATGTGTTTATGAATAATATGGGAATAGTTGTATCACAATTCCATGATGAACTTTCAATCAATTAGTTTACAACATACACTATTACATATTTTCCCTCCACTATCGTGATAATAACATTATAGTACACCTTCAATACAGAACGTGGAGAAAAAAAATGTGCGATAGTTTTTAGATGTTTCATTTATAAATGAAGTTTAGATTGATTCAAAAGAGATAATAAAATGCATGAAGTTAAATGTAAATAAAACTTTATTGCGAATCGCACATTTCTCTAGAAATAAGTATCGCTGTAATTTAAAAAAAATGAAATCTCTCATTCGTAAATATCCGTTGAGGGACTTTTATTTACATTCAAGCAAACGTATGCAATTAATACGCTTTAATAGCACTTCCAATATCCAGGGAATTAGCCAACTAATTTTTACATCAAATAGTGGAGAAAGTTGCTTCTAAAACTACATACGCAATTTATATTAGTAATCTGCGAGTCATCTCATGAAACCTATAATACATATTTCGTACACACACCACTAAGATTCAACTTGAAATCTCGATGAAGATAAACAAAAGATATAATAGTCATCACTTTGAGAATGATATAACATATATTGTGGTGGAAAATAAATAGAGTAGTGGGTAATTAGCCTACCTGGCCCACTCAGCAGTCATCATCACGCTCCGGCTATCCAATCAAAGTATTTTAGGAAGGGCGGGTTCGGCCCTTTATGACAATAAAATACACATTTAAGGGGTAATGATACACACAGTTCAGATAAATTTGGTTTTCATTACTAACTACTCACATTTCTAAAAATAACTATATTTCTACTCGTGCACACATCCCCATACACTTCCCCCCAAAATCGCCTGCGTCAACCGTCTTCTTGTTGTTCCTTTAGCTCACCTCTTCAAAACCCAGCCTCCTCGAGTGAGCAATGGTATAACTTAATATTCCATCAGATACTATTCCTAATAGTTCGCCTATTAATGGAATAAATTAATTTCTCATTACAATATAAATGAGCAATCCATATTTAAAAAATGTTGTAAACCATATTTCTGGAGTCTTAAGGAGTATTTGTGTATTGAAATCCCATTTGCGGAGGTTTATCAAACACTTAACTATTTAGCAATAAAGGAACATTTGATATGAACACACAATATATTACACTAACAGGGCAATGTTTTCACTCTTACACTAAAATTACGGCCGATGTGGGTCAAATAAATTGAAGAACAATATATATCTGAGAGAAAGAAATCTTCGAATAGTCTACTGGAAGGGCGCCTAAATAGTTTTGATGTAGTAACATGGGGCTTTGAGTGATAATATTGTCTCCATAAAAAACCTTTGAAATCAATATTGAAAAACATACTTAATTCCAATAAAGTACGCAATACTGCAAAATGCAGCACACATAAAATCCAATTCCATGTTAATATTTAATGATTACTGTATTATTTATTTATACATTCTAGCTTTTCACCGTCCTTTATTTATTAAGTTACTGCAAATACATTAACTGACCAGAATGGATGATTTAGTAAAAATATCCTTCCTGAACAACATTTTAGAGTTCTTATACCCTCGAAGCTAATACATTCTGAACAATTTGGCGTACACGTGGTAAGCAGTAGAAAAACATCCCACATCCTGACCACAGCTCCCCACCTCTCACCTATCCCAATCTGCTCCATGTAGATAAGATATTAATAGCAAATTACAATCCTGCCTTTTCTGTTCCAACCGTGAGTAGAAAACAACAATGCATGAAATATCCTAAAATGTCGGATTCACATTAATAAAGAAGAAAGACTCAAAAAGGGTATACACATTTCAAGTTCACCTGAAACCGTTTTATGGCATACACATTTCTTATTATAATGAAGTAACAAATATAGTAAAAGAAAATGTATCGAGTTAAGGAAATGTTAAATGTTATCGTGATATTAAAAATATTAATCCCAATCAGAAAACGTGTTGCGCGAAAAAATTGAGAAAATTATATTTGAAATGTGCACACTATTTATTCGGAGTATCAGTGACACCATAAAAGAAATAAAGAAAGTTTATTCCACTTTCGATGTAACCCACAAAATTCAACTCTGACAGGGTTGTTTACGTGTGACGTTAAATACAAGGGAAATAGAAGTCTTGCTCCAGCCAGATGGAACGTGAAATGCGCAACAGTACCTCCACTCCGGTGAACGTCGCCAACAGCGGGACCCCACACAATTGATATAAAAGGACATTCAGATGTCGAGAGACCAAATGAATTCCAAACATAAAATTTAATTAAAAGTATTCTCATGCCTTTCCTTCAAGACAATTCTGAAGAATTATTCACCTTTATATTCATCGAATATTTATTTTAACAAATTATAAAAATCCTTATTCAGGAAACAATTAATTAAAATATTAACAATATTAATTATCAACTTCCCAAAATAAATTTTCATGGTACAACGAATAAATTAATGTAATATACCAATGAGTTCAATCGAAACTGTATTTTTTCCATACTCATATGGAACGACTTATGTAGAAGGAACCTTCAAGTCACACCTGATCTAAATGAACATCGTCAACAGAAGTATGAGATAATTACATATTGATAAACTATTTTGACAATTATTAATATTATTTTTACAATTTTTAATGAAAGCAATTTCGCGATTAATGTGCACGATATTTTTGTGTCTTACGATGAAACCATTTTCTCAACTTCTATTCTTAGAGGAGAGATAGGGTCATCATTTTTCTACATCATTTCCTTTACAATTGTCATACACAACTGGGACAGCTTTATTTTCGGAAATTTAGACTAATTATTTCCGATCTGTAAATTATAACTCGCTGTTTTTTAACTATGAAGATTTATTCACGGTGTACTACGCAATACGGAGTAGTCTTTCAAAACAGCACTGCCAGACGTAGATTAAAATTTTATTTATTTACAAATGTTCAAGATTTATTGGTGTAAATTTTATGTATTAATTTCAAGAAAGTAGCTTGAATATAGTATAAAATTGCTTGTTTTAAAATTTCCATAACGTAAGTGAGATAAAAATAAATCATAATAAGAGAAGTTTGTTTCTTTTGTGCCTCAATATTGACCGTGTTTTTATTCCATTACTTTTTGAGAGAACATCATTATTATTGAATCACGACCTTAATTAAAAGGACCAACATAAAAAAATAATACTTTATGAAAGTTCTTTGAATAGTTTTTTTTTTTCGATTCCAAAGAGCTATAATCAACTCTTAAACCATTTAGATCGAAGGTTTCCTTCTTGTCTGTAGGTTGCGAGTCGCTAGGGGTTCGACGTTGTTGTGATTTCATCCATATCACTGTTCATGCATCATCATATTCATCAAGGATATGCGGTTGTAAGAGCTGAAGTCATCTGCATTTCCTTTCATATTCCATACCATATAAAATTCGAAAGAAGATTTGAAAGAGTTTTACCTTTGATTTGAGAAACACTTTCTCCGTTCTGTGGTAGGGAACTCCATCCCTTTTTACACGGAAGCAACTACTTCCAGGCAGACACTCCGTGACGCAACCGCAGCGTTTCTATCCAAAGCAACCCCATACTTCTCAAACGCCATCGTTCCCCATTCTCCCGTTCAGCCCGAAACTCTGGAAGAGCTGAGGTGAGCCAGTCGGAGGAGGAGGAGTGCTTTGAAGTGAACTCAATTAAAAAGCTGACCTCCGAGAACAACCGCGACTCCTTTCAGTCAACGCAAGTCTTCAGCTCTCACGTCAACCTTCGTCTCTGACGTCTAACTCATTATTTGTACTGACGACACCTTTACATGTTCACTTTTTGCCTTTGTGATACAGTCATGTAAGTAAATATCGTACTCATGATGCAAATATGAGCAGCAAATCTACTTATCTTAAGAGGACTCTTGAGTCGAAACCACACAAAACTATCAAAGAGAATAAAGATTTTGCAATCTCAGAGATTTTGAATTTAAAAATTCTTCAAACCTTTTTCATTGTAGAATTGATTTGAAAAGTGTCTACCAATATTTCTAAGCGGCGTTGTCCTGATAGACTCATCAACGCAGAGAAAACTACTGAATTTAGTATCTTGTTTTAGAGAATGTCGCTTTCGTGTTGTAAAAGATTTTTCGAAATTCCGAATATAAGGAGTTTATTTCGGGTGAAGTGTGATTTTTTGATTTGCTTCATCCCGCGAACTGATATAGATATCTTGCTCTCTGTACGTGAATGTGCTATTTTTATCTGCATTAAATTCTAACGAAGATTTTAACAGTGACTTAACAACAAGAAGTCCAGTGAGAAACCGGGCTGGTCACTAGTACTTTTATAAACATAGAAAATATAAATAACCTTCTGAATGAGACTATCAGCTTCCCACATCCCACACTTCCGAGAAACTGGATTAATAGTTTTATTTTCATTGTACCACCTGTCGTATGTCTACATATTACCTGTCGTAATAAAGATGATGCAGAAGTGCATCAGTACATATTTTCTCTTTTTATTTTACAAACTCGTCAACATCAAACGTATGTAATCTCCCATTATTGAATATATAAGAAGTTTTTGTTTGACAAAATAATGGTGAAGATATAAGTTGGATTTTAAGACATATTCTCCATCACATAATACGCGCTAGGATTGAGCATTGTCCCAATATTTATTGTTTGTCACGTAAGCCCTGATGCATGTGAGGAAAACGCCGTAGGTAAAGGAGGAGTCGAAAGTCAGAGAGGATAATTGATGTAGGCGAGATCTGAGAAGTAGGCGAGAACACTTGATTCTGAAACGTGCTGGAGGGAAGACGTGTTAAGAGAGGATTGATAAGTACTGGACGTTTTCCTATTCTAAGATGTAATCAGATGTTAAAAAGATCAAAATCGCCTAGGTCAGGTTTATAAAACTTATCAAGTCATTTATAACATAAATGTTATTAATTATTTTCAAGAATTTAAGAGTATTTCAATGCACGTGTAGTGACGCCTTGCGTAACTTCTGTAAGAGAATTTTAGTACACATGGATCACCACAATGTGTAACTTTTGCGAGCAGTATAAACTCAGCTGATTACGATAATTAATATTCTCAAAATTATGTATGGGCTTCTGTAATACTTATATTGTATGTACATAATTCTGAACCATAAATATAACGTTGTTGTACGTATTGATCGTATTCTATTGAGCACGTGGTCATAAATAGGGTACAGTATCACTCAACTTATTTTTATGTTAATCAAATATTGTTATAACTGATCGTATTTAAAACTATACAAATAACGATTTTATAGTGTGAAATTGTTTATAGTTTGTTCGTGTTTTAATGCTTTTGTGAATTGGAACATTAAGGTTTCGTGTGTATAAATGCATGGTATTGTATTCTATAATTAATTTGTTCAATTTTGTCTGTAATATTTGTAAGAACATTTTGAGTTCAATCATTTACGTAAAATGTTACATAACGGAGAACTTCACGAAATGTGTGAATGTAAAAGTAAGTCCATGAACCACCAAGTGCAGATTATTCTATTGCGATTTGAAGGAGTGAACCAGCTCCGGCCGAAGCGACTCGCGGCGTACGAGCCAGTCAAGGTCCTTTTCCTTGCGCACGTGGTCGATGCTTTGTATTGCTACACAGACTGATTTTCTAATCCTTGCATACTCAAACCAGCTGCGGCGTTATGAACTTTGCTGCGTGCTAATGGTATCTAGAGTAACGAACTATTTAATTTTAAAGACGAAACAAGAACAATTCAGAAGAAAGGAGATATAAGGTTTTTCTTTTAAGCACTTGTTATCCTTCCAGAATTATTAGTTTTGTTAAAGAAATATTATACAAAATGTTTTCAGATTTTTTTCCAGTCAGAATACATTCAAATCCTTCTTTTTAATTCCTATAGTGTATGGCATTGAGTTTCAATTTGATAACGTTATAATTCTCTGGTGTTCCTCCTCTCGTCAATCATATTTCCTGGTTGTCAGATGCGTTTCATTTTTAAGAACTGCATTGCTGTCCGCTGCAACGTGCCGGTAATGTTAACAAGGAAAAGTTGTTTCGTGTTTTAGTATTATTATAATGAATGATGGGAATTAATAATTTTTGAAATGACCAAGAGTTGTGTAATATTTTTAGCTGTTCTTAGTTTTTTAACTCTTGAAAGTTGTCTGGACAAAAATGATTTCAATGAATAAAAAATTACTACCTAGATATTTCATTGGATAATTTAATTTTTAAAGATACGAACATATTTATTTCTTACGAAGGCCGTTTTTTTTCTACCTCTAATCGAGACTTTAAATACCCGGAAAAAAGGTAGGAGTTGGGAATTTGCAATGGCCAACTGCGCATTTCTCTAACCATAACCTCTATTTCTACCTGCGCCAACTCACTACTTGGTGCTGTTACAGCAGCGTAAACATTGTTGCTTCTCCCTCCTAGTGAGAGATGTGTAGTATTATTCACTTTCTCCAAAAGAATGAGAATAGCGCAGAGAAATTCACCGACAAGTCCGCCGAGTATATGGTGAAAACATGATGAGTGATGGGGTTATGCGTGAATGGTGAATGCCCACACTCACAGCGCTGCTGTAACCCAACAGCTTCTAAAGCAGATGCGACTTTTCGATCACCCGGCGAATAACCCCAATTTAGCACCGAGTGATTTTCAGTTATTCCCTAAACTGAAGAACTGGTAAGGGAAAAGAAGTTTCCTGACCACCGAGGGGCTTCGTAATATTCAGGTCCATATTTCATCTCCGGCGGCAACGTTCATCGAAGAATGAAACGGAAAGCTCGTCCTTCGATACGACAAATGTCTGAATCTGCACGGCGATTATGTAAAAAAGTACCCATATATTAACATAACTTTTGGTAATAAATTCACTTAGATCTTTACTCTTGTCATTTGTTTATCGACCACTGGAGGTTGAAAGAAAATTACTCTCGTAGAAACTCTTTTCAATATTTAGGATTCGTGCTTGGTGTACAAGTCATTTCTCTCGATAAGAGTCGTATTTCATCTTCCATATAAATCGAACCATCTCTCCAATCAAAATCGAATCAATATTTTGATCCGATCGAAATTAAACATAGACCCGATGAGAGAGATGACAGACTAAGGACAGAGGTGGGAAAGAAAGTGAAGAGGTGGGGAAGCAAAACTAGAGAACGAGATGGAACGCTCCAAGGAGTAAACAACTCATTTCCTTCAAGTAATTACGTGCAAGGGCTTGGGAACTGTGACATAGACACGAGTTTAGGCATCTTATAAGATTCAGCTCCTCGGCCAATTTCTGTCTTCGTAACTGAAAACACTTCTCCTTTCTACACAAGAGACGTGAAATTGAAAAGGTGATCATCGATGCGATTACTTTCAAATACTATTCAAATAATATTAAAAAATGTCATTTCCAGATGATACATACACGTCTTAAATTGAGAAATAAAAACAGAAGAAATTATTCACATTCTCTGCGTCAAGAAATGCAAATAAATATCATAATTTTCATGAAAAGTCGAGTACCTAATTTTGTTAGACTCTTTTAGGTTATTTAATATTCTAAAACTGAAATAAAAAATAACCCACTCTTATGCAAAACTTTGAGTCCTTGTGTGCGCTATCTCAAAATATGTGCGCTCTCTCAATTTTATTTATACTCGGTAATTTTATTTATTGATACTCCGTTAAAAGCAGAATTCATACTAATATCGCCCCATGTAAGGCATATAATGTGTAACTAAGAGCAAATAAACGTTTTCCGGGTAAATTGTTTTTATCCATTATGATAATAGGGTTAAATTTTTAATTTTGATTAATTTATTTAAAAAATCTTCATTGATAATTTTTAGATTTAAAGTAAAAAAGTAATTCATTTCAGTCTCAAGTGCATGGCCCTGTTATAATGTTTGCTGATAGTGCCTTTATATTTTAAAAGTATCACGACTTCGCGCGACCCGTGTGATATCTTCCATCAATAATCCATTTGAAAAATTATGTTGGTAGGACTACTATGAAAATTAGGGCGTAATTTTACCGCAACAGATTAGAGAAATAAATAAAAGTTATGAATGTGAAAATTACAAAAATTATTAAGAGAATAAAAGGAAAATAATGAAAGTATATATTTCATAACTTCATTACTATGTGTTTGTATATCGAAAGCACTCAGCAGATACTAAAAATATCATGCTCATCGTCTTTTAAATTCTCTTAGACCAACTCATAAATATTGCAATGCTCATAAATTTCGCTTCAACGAAACGACAGGAGGCGGTTGAATTTCAGAGCAACGGAAAACAAAGGCCGGTTTCATGGATCATCCAGCACATGAGAGGCTTTCCTAAGAAGATGGCAAAGATAAAGAGATCATCTTTATAAAGGCGTTTCCTACTTCCGCCGCTTGCTTACGAACGTTGAGGCTGCGACGGCGGCCGTTACAAACGATGGCCATAAAGCGAAGACTGAAAAAAAGCTTCGGAGGCAATCTAACGGAATATCATCGCCAGTCTATACCAATAAGATTTTATTTTCGCGCGGCGTCGTGTTGAGGCACTCACTCAGAGAACCTGTTTGGATCCCACACCCTGACGGAAATGATATATGGAGCGTTTCACTACAACGGGTCTCGGAAGAAGAAAAAAACATTCCATGCAATAATAATAAAACATCTAAAGTCCCTATTATATCTCGACTTTAATTCAAAAAAGTCCCTACTGAGAGAAAATCAATATTTTCTTTCCGGAGTACTTGAGAATAAAATATGACAAAACTATTCTAAAAGACTCTTAGAAAGGGAATTGCCAACCAATGTTTTTCTTAGGTGAAAAAACGAATCATACCACACTTACGAGTTTCATATCACAAGAGACTAAACCATTTACGATTATGAACCCTTGTGTGAGTATGAAACCTCATAGAGAGAACCCAAAAACTAACAATATTAATAATATAGTACCGAACATGTTTTAACAGCTAAATGCAAATATTTGGTAGCGTTTGGATGTTTCAATGTTGTTTGGATACTTATCCGGAACGCAAATCTGTGTCATTTCATGAACTTTCACTAAACTAAATGGAATTTTCTGAAATCAATACGCTGTTTTATTTCCTTAACCGTAACTCATGAACTGGAATTCACGTATTTTTCGTGAAAGTACTATGCCAGTAATGATTTATTGAGTACGAGTATGGTCAAGTTGCGGACAGTGCGTGCTGTTTCTGAGGAGTTTTCAACAAATAGCTTATTTATCTACTTATATTTAGTTTCAAAACTTCGTTAGTATTAGATAAACGGATATGTTTATTTAGTTATTAATCTTCGTGAATATTAGTGAAACGGACAAGAAGAAATCGATTCAAACTCCCAGGCGACGCTGAATTAGTTCAGTTTCTGTACTCGCAGCGATATAATAGAGAAGACGGAGGAACTCGAATGCTTCGTGAAACAAGAGGGAGGTGCCAATGTCAGCATTGAGAGATTGCCGACTCTTCCTCTCTTAGTTGACACGGGGGAATTTTACTCGTGCCAGCAGAAGCATAGTAAGTTTACGATCGGATACTGCCGCCATTCCAGTCCATTCGTAAAATTGGCAATTATAGATATGCCAACTGTGACGGACACAGGGCTTGGTCTGTACCTTTTGACCGCAAGGAGAAGTTATCTCTGCCACCTAATATAGCAGCCTTTGTCCAGGTGCCACAAGATGCCATCTGGAATGGGTGGGGCTACACTAGGACATCCCCCACTGCAGACATTGACAATCGCGCACTGGCTCGAGTTCGCTTTGGTTGCTTCTCGTTACTATTCTTTCACCGNGTTCGCTTTGGTTGCTTCTCGTTACTATTCTTTCACCGCGAAGACTATAATAGATGAACGATATAGGTAACCGCCACGTATATGATTTTCCACTGTTCATACTCATCAAGAAACTATGCATATCTTTTTCATTCTAGAAGCTGGTTGGAAACGCCTCCATATGGGATAGCTCTTGTTCAACCGCACGTAGATATGTAAATGGAAGGTGAAGAAGAGAGGGATTGAAATGTCAACATCTCACCTGTTGACTTCAAATATTTCGGTTTCTCGCTGAATATCAAACAATTAGTAACTAGGAGAGTATTTCAACTGCACAGCAAAACTGGTACATGAAACATCAGTTACATGCATTATAAACAAGTTATTCCACATTTATAATAAATAAATTTATAATAATANGTATTTCAACTGCACAGCAAAACTGGTACATGAAACATCAGTTACATGCATTATAAACAAGTTATTCCACATTTATAATAAATAAGTGAAACTGGTTATGTTTGTTACTGATCACAAATAAAACATAAGAATTATTAATTTTTATTTCCATTATTAAACAAGCGTACAAAGAATTACATCAACATACAAAGAGAAATTGGTACTAATAATTGATATATTTTGCCCTACAGTGGATATTAAAACACCTGACAATCCTGACAACAGTTCTGAACCTTTTAGCTTATTTTCGCGGCGTGGCCAGGGGTTCCTAAATAATATTCTAAATTCATGTTACATTACATTTTTCCCTTCTTTCGGGATGATAAATTTTCAATTTTGTAAATTACAAAAATTCAATACCAATTAGAAAACCTGCAAAAATACACACGTTTTTACAATTGTATGCTACTACGTAGTTATTTACGAATTATTTTAAAATCCATGCAGAAGGAACACATTACACAGAAAAAACAAAGCATATTCTTAAGATCCCTGAATTCTTTGGTTTTTGTTTCGCTTTTGGTATATGTACTTGCAACTAATTTTTTCACAGTCTTTATATAATTTTGCTTCTGTGATTTGGTAACGTATATAATATGTTCAGTGCAATGTCGGCCTCACGTAAAGTAATAGAATTGTCGTGGACACAATAGTAAGCTTCACAAT
This sequence comes from Laupala kohalensis, assembly GCA_002313205.1. Lineage (NCBI taxonomy): Eukaryota > Metazoa > Arthropoda > Insecta > Orthoptera > Trigonidiidae > Laupala > Laupala kohalensis. The sequence continues at coordinate 180,322 of NNCF01125966.1, read as the reverse complement.
TAATAGTCGTGAGAATGAAGATTCACATCTTCGGATTAGCAGCCAATTTTCTCCTCTTGTAATTCATCAATATTAATCATTCTTCGCATTTTAATTGCAATAACCCTTATGAAGTATACTTTAAATTTCAAATAATTCCATTGATTAGTTTTTGAGATTTCCATGCAACAAACATTTCAAATAGTTCATTTTTGTTAGTATACAGACTGTCCCAGAAATGTTGCGACAAACCTCTAGGGAAGGTGGGGCACGTCATAGAATTGAAAATTGCATAGCAACCCATGGCCGCGAAAGTCAGGGGTAAGTGGTCGAAGATGGGAAAAGAAATAAGTGAGTGATTGATTTAAAATAGTTATTGGCCATAATGAGCACAAATGGTGTACGACATGAATACAGTTCTAATGTTACAACTGATGCTCGAAGTTTGCTCCATCAGACGTCACACATGCCTGACACCGACGTAGCATTGACTGCCTGACACGCTCGAAAACACCGGGAATTGTTTTGATTGTAGCAGGTGCGCAGACGATTCTTGCGACGAGATCCATTTCAGACTCCACATGGTCGCGATACGTGAGAGATTTCATGGCTCCCCACATAAAGAAATCAAGTATCGATAAATCCGGTGAGCGTGGGGGCCAGGTAACCGGTCCACCATACCCAATCCATCGATGCGGGAATGAACTGTTCAAATGCCCACGAACAGCCTGTCCAAATTGAGCAGGCGCCTCATCAAGTAGGAACCGCATGCTGCGCCTCACATTTGCTGGAACATCTTCAAGCAAGAATCAGTTCGGAAAGGTCCTGTTCCGAAATCGGGAAGTACCTGTTCCAGACATCAGGTGCGATAACAAAAGGTTCAACAACAGGTGTGATAATTCGCGGCGGTCAAGTGGGATGGTAAGAGGTCTAAGCAATCGTCGTCCAAACCCGTGCACACATTAATTGTGAAGCGATGTGGTGCCGTGCGATGCTGCACACCGTAGGGGTTTCCTGGTGCCAAGAAATGTTCATTACGGAGATTCAATACGCCATCCCTAGTGAGTGTGGCCTCATCATTGAACAACACATAAGCTGGGAAATTCACATCTCGGCCACTTTGTTGCAGAAACCACAGTGCAAAACGGACACGTTCAGAATAGTCATCGGGGTGTAATAAGTGCACCTTTTGGAGATGAAAGGCGTGTAAAGACTCCGCATTCATAACACGCTGGACTCTGCTACGAGACATTCTTAAATCCGAGGCTACTGCACGTATTCTGGTGCTTAAATTAATCACAACGGTATCCAACACACGTTCTTCCCTAAAGACCGAACGCGTCGATCGTGGTCTGACCTCACTAGCCCGACCACTTCTTAATGACCCCTAATCGTACAAATGTCGATGCAGATGTGCAAACAAACTGTGGTGCGGTTGATGTCTGTCTGGGAAGTGTTCTCGATAAATGCGTCCAGCATCTCGTCCATTGCACTCAGCTATTCCATACATTCAGTGCATGTCTCAAAGCTTACCGTTCGTATAGCGATCCATGCTCCTCATATGCTGGCTTGCGCTCAAATGAGGAAATCCTCACGTTCCCCTCCAGTACTCTCTTGTACAGCACCACCAAGCGGCGTACGATGATATTTGCGACCATGGGTTTTTATTCAATTCTCAATCCTTGTGACGTGCACCACCTCTTCTAGACGTTTGTCGCAACATTGCAAGATATTGTAATGATGAAGAATGGTAAAATCCAGGGTTATGATAGGATAACGACCGATATGATAAAGGGAATGCAAAGAAGGTATATAGGAAGTCAACATCAATTTTCAAGATGTGTAAGGAATATCAATATTTTCTAAATTAGGAGAAATGAAGTTATTCCTTAAGGCAGGCAAAAGGAATTTACAATGTAGTACCTCATGCAGACCTATAACATTGTTGCCTGTTGTAGGGAAGATGATGGACAAAAGAATAGAATGTGTAATTCGGCGGAATGTTGGGAAATTAAGTATATGGCAATATGGTTTCATGGCAGATAGAGGACCAGAAGATGCATTGAAAGAGTTGATGAATGAATAAACAAATAGGAAAAGAAATATAAACTACTAATTTTCATAGATTGCAAAGGAGATTTCGATAGTGTGAACTGGGGGATTGCAGTAGAAGAATTGCAGAGGAAAAATCTTAATGAAAGGACCCTACAAATGGTAAAATCATATCTTGATGATATAGATGCAGATGGTAACAATAAGAATTAAAAGATTAGTCAAAGGATGTCCACAAGGGAGTCATCTCGGCTTCTTATTATGGAATGTCACATTAAATGAGGTACTGGAGCAATTGGAAAAAGAAGAAAACCCGACGGTAGCATATGCGGATGACCTAGTTGTCTTGGTCCTAGGAGACTGTCAGAGAGAAATAGAAACAAAAGGTGCAAGAACATTGAAGAGTCATTGAATTAAATTCTAGTTGTCTCTACGACGTAAACAACTGTAGTAGTTTTTTTTTATTTTTTTTTATGTGGGGCTTTACGGCTCATGTCGACATCAAAGGTCATTGGAGCCCGAAAAACTTGTAGAGGTAGGGAAAATGCAGTTACGCACTAAGGAGAGCCAACATGACTCCCCNGTTCCCCACTTCGCTGCCTCATCAGCTTCTTCGTTACCCATAATACCCACGTGCCCAGGAACCCAACAAAGAACTATTTCAAAATTTCTAGACACTAGATGGCTTATTAGATTCTGAATTGTCAGCGTAAGGGTGTCAGAAGTGTACAGTGAAGACACTGACCACAGAGCACTAATAGAATCACTGCAGAGAACCACACGCCGTATTGAAGATAGCTGAATGAACTTCAGCGCCTCAAGGATTGCAAATTTCTCAGCAGTGTACACGCTGCAAAAGGAATGGAGGCGAAAAGAACGTGTGGCCCTATCGCAGTGGAAAGCAGCACCAACAGAATTATTCATTGCTGAGCCATCAGTGTATATGAACATGTGATCCAAATAGAGGTTTCTTAGTTCTCCAAAGTGCTGTTGAAACACAACAGCTGGAGTGTCTTGCTTTGAAAGGTGAGATAGCCGAAAGTCAATGGTTGGTTGCATGAGGGACCAAGGTGGTGTGAGAAAGTGTGGGTATTTCACTGGGGGAGGTAGTGTGAACTGTAGTAGTAATAGGGATGAAACATAAAGGAAAAAAAACGCAACCCAATTGTGAAAATTGATGATTGGACGTTGACAATTAAAGAAGAGGTGATTAAATATTTGTGACTAACACTAGATGAGAAATTAAATTACAGAAAACATTTGGAAGTGATAGGAATCATGATTTAAAAAATGATATTTGGACATCCGCGGATAGGAACACCGAAACATAACATACCAAAGGACAAATTAATACAGAGGGGCATTATCGCCAATATTAACTTACGGAAGTGTGGTATGTCATTATAAGATAAAGCCAGAACATTTTGAAAGAAAAATATCGTTACCAGAGGATGTGTCTAATTAATTGGTACGGAGGATACAGAAGCACGTCTACAAAAGTATTGTTGGTGTCTTTAGGATTATTACCAGGAGACCTCGAAATAAGTATGTGTTATTTCATAATATACGACGAGGGAAGGATGTAGGAATTGATACAGATAGGTATACAAAAGATACAGTTTGATGGAGGAGAGCCATAGAAATGAAAATACGGCAATATTGGCAAATAAATTTGGGAGCTATCAAAGGAAGGAAGAGATTTAGAAAAATTTATGGCCACGGTAGAGTATAGTGTGAAGAATACTTGGTTTAAACCGGCCAGAAGTATGATAGAAATGATTACAGGACATGGCGATATGCAGTATTATTGGTGGAAAAGAGGATGTGCTGCAGAATCAACCCGTATATGACAAGATGGTGAAAACAAAGTAGAACATTTATTGTTCGATTACAAGTTATATGATATAGAAAGAATGGAATGGTATATCAAGCTCAAGAAGGAAGGGGTATATGTTTAGTCGAACTGGAGTAAATTGACACAAAATAAAGCTGTTTATGACGCGACAACAGAATTTATGGAACAAATAACATTGCGGATGATAAAAGATAGATAGTACACTCGTACCTACGTCTACGTTGGTTAGGGATGGTTAGGGACGGAAACTTCCATGGAGAAAGCTAAACGAAACGGCTCAGACTTGGGACAAATTGAGATGTTTAAATAAAAGGAAGGAGCAATTTAAAAAAGGAAAATAAAAGAGCCAACCAGTAGAAACAACAAGGAATAAATATCATCAAAAAATTAAACTAAAAAGAATAGGAAAAAGGAGACAGGAAAGTATAATAGAAATATGAAATATAATCAAGACAAGCCCCTGTTGATGACAAGACAGCCGCGACACAGGAAAAAAGGAAAAATAAATATTATTATGTTGAATTTGTAATTAGAATAAATCATTTTTATCTTTAAAAAAAGTCTGGGACACCTTTTTATCTTAAAAATATTCTAGGACACCTGTATATTTAATATTTATAACATTTATATTATAATTTTTAATAAAACAATTAAATCTGTGATATTAAACGTGAACATTTCCCCCCTAGCTAACAAACATCCCATCAGTGATGTTTTATTTTCTTGAATCCTTAATCATTTACATACAATGTATAANATAAGAGACAAACATCCCATCAGTGATGTTTTATTTTCTTGAATCCTTAATCATTTACATACAATGTATAAAAAAACTACTACAGTACAGTACTACTTCGTGACAAGCGCTAGGAAAGGACGTAATGGCTTGAGCTAGTCCGTTAGATTCATCTCCATAGAGGGAGAGAAATGGGAACTGGATAAAAAGTTATTTCCCCTAAATTTGTTCATGTGACGGGTATTGCTAACGGTATGAATCGTGTTGCTGAAATCTTCAGAAAACAATATAAAGACTTCTTGTCTCCAGCGTGGAGAAATTGATTAAGTCACCTGTGGTTTCTTTTTCATTTATTTAATTCATTATACAAAACCCTGTTCCCTTGCCTTTTGGCTATTACCACGGACCCCCCTCCCCCACCCTTGAACATTCACCTCTGTCTTCATCCACTGAATATCTGTAATTATTGTTCTCGCATTACGTAACTACTTCAACTCATCTTGATCACTTTCCTCACACACATTACTCTTCCTTCAAACTCTTCCATTGTATTGAAAACTCTTTCATATGCAATGTATTCCGCCCAATCTCATTCTATTCTTTTCCCTTCCATTCGCATCTGTTTTATCCACTGCGCACGTTGTTTACAGTGCAGCTCACAATGTGATATATGATCCACATCCTCCTCTCCATTCCCACAGGCACATTCCGTCGTCTCCCTTGAATGCATTTTTGCCAGGTGGACATATTCCATCTCCATTCCCTGTTAGAATTCGCATGAGTGCTGCACTTGGGTTGAAGCATCTTTTATTTCGTTCTGCTCATTTTACGTCTTTTATAAATTTATACAGTTCCCTTCCCTCAGTTGCCTGTTCCCACCGTATTTGCCAGCAACTCATTAATTTCTTGGTAATTACCTTTCTTCAATTCTTGTCTGTCCGGGATATTTCTGTCGTATCTATTCTTACTTTTTCTTCTCACCGCACCTAGTAACGCAGTCCCATTTTCTGCACCGCAGGATCTAGTGGCATTATCCCTAGAATCACCTGCAAAGCTTTCGTTAAAATAATTGTGTAGCCACCACTCCAATGCACCATACAAATCCTTTGTAGACTTTCTTTCCATATTTCAGCAATGGAATTTCTTCTCAGTCAAATTTCATTCGATGCGGTTAATGATTATATGCTACTCGGAGCATTTCAGTGAAGTGAAATCGGTTTTGAATTCCTTAAATGCAGAAGTGCAGCCAGCATTGCCTCAGATCACTAATGTATTTTACTAAACAGGACAAGAAAGAGAAGATTAAGTACATCTAACCATTTCACAAAATTACCTGACACTGTAACATTTGGAGGCTGGAGATCATTCCTTGAAACATTAATTTTCTCTTATGGTCAAATTTTCATTAACTTCGTCTTCAGAAAATACCTTTGGCAAGCTCAGTGAGGTATGAAATTACGGCTTTAAAAAATCTGTTAAATTTCTAAAAAGCTTTATACATGCACTTGTGACAACATATGATGTCGAATGAACATTTTCACTACATAGAACATTATTCACTGATAGAATAACAAAATTGACGCAATAAAATCACCTCAGGATCACCTTCTTGGTGTACTGCACCTACGTAATTAAGGAACATATTCTATAAAATAATGTATCCGGTTTATTACGCTTATTATTGTGTTCATTTACTTCTTTGCACTTATTTCATAGTTTTATAGTGCTTTTGAATCGGAGTTCTAGTGACTAGTTGTCCAAGAAAATCTCATTAACATTTAAAACATATAAAGCGGAATATAAATAAAACGTTTACATTTTATTTTTCATTTTAAATGTTCTGAAAAATCAATGTAAAAATGTCCACTATCGAACTAGTTAATTGTTGAAGAGAAGTTGAACATATTGTTGTTGAACATAACGTCCCGATTAGTAACATTATCGTACAATAAAAAATCTTTTATTTCCAAAATCTGAAACTTAAAGTATACTTTTACTATAGCGTCAGGACTGCACGCGCGGGCACATCTACCTCACGAAGTGGTTGCGATTAACTTTAGAGACCATTTCGACTTTTTACAGTCATTTTTATTCATCCATTCTGCGATTGCGTCTCGTCCTTTTCGTACAGCTGCGGCAGCATTTCACTCGCCTTATTCGCTCCGTCCACAAAGCAAACAACTGAGAGTATCTTTGGGTAAATCACAGTGGCTCCTGCGGCTGTTGATACGGGCTGCGTTTTTTCAAGCACAACCTCTGCTACGTCCACGTTCCGTGCCTGTCCAATATCATTCCCGTAGTGATCCCTTCGCTCTCTTCCCCGCATAACCCCCCCCCCACACTCACACGTTTGGCGTCATGTCTCGTCATGTCTCCCACATATCCACGGCTTCATAGCACCCTCCTGCCGTTCATAGCTACATTTTTTATACACACAAGTATTTTGATCTTTGCATTTTCTTGTTCTGACAGCAACTTGAAATTTTCCTGTTTCTTTTCTTTCTAGTTCAGTCGTGTAAAACTTCTCTTGCAAATGTCCTCCATGAGAAAATTTTGCATTCAGTATCTCGACATAAAACATTGTCCTTTGACCACAAAATTCTTCTTCTCATTCTTCTTGTAACGCAACACGATAGATGGTGTGGGAGAAATGAATACAACATAATATTTAGTATACTAACTGAATTGACATTACAAAATTATTTCTTTGCTAAAGAGAAAAACGTATTGTCACCCCTTCCTACATGCAAACCACAGTACACTCCTGAATGCGGTTTGCAGTACCGTTCTTTAGGCAACGCTTAAGGTATTATACGCGCGTTGACTGAATTCAAGTTGCAAACTTTTCACGAAACTTGGAAATATTAACCGAAGTAGTTTCTTATTAATTAATAATACATTCTACTGATTTTTTTTAAATATTGGATGAGAACAATTATTTTGTGATTTTAAAACTTGATAATTAATTTAGACTCCCTCTTTGACAAGGGCCGCATTGTCTTCAGTCACGTGATGCGGCTGCCATTTCCGTAAGAACAGTATTTTCCTCGATTTTTGGCTAATTATTCTTGAAAATGCCCCGTAAGGCATGAAAATCTTAACGTCATTGCGTTCCTAGTCATGTTTTAGTAGGATTTTTTGCTATGTAAAGCCGGTACTTTTGCCAGAATATCAAAAAACATGAGTCCGCCAAGGTTTCTCCATAAAAGCCCATAGTAATTTAAAGACAAATGATTCAAAATTGTGCGCCGTAAGGATATGAAAATTCATCGCTACTGAATAGGGAGTGGTTCAAACTATCATTTGAAACACTTTTGTGGGTACTTAAGACAAGTTAGTATGTGCGTCAGAGCGACAAAACACACAGAGAGAGCACGGCATAGTTTCAATAAGATATAATAAATGCAACATATGAGCAAAATTCCAAAACAATAATGTAACAGTTATTTGTGAAAAATTGACTTGAAATTTATTTGGGAGGATCACAAAGCATCGAACCTAATAAAAGCGTTAAAAACCGATTTAACTTACTGTTATCCAATATGTAACAAAAGCAACAAAAAAAGTTACATTAATGGGGGAAAATGATGTAAAAATAATTACAGCTCTTAAAATAATGAGAGATTTTTAGGTTTGATCGAGTATATTTAAATATTTGTTTCTTTATACTTGTACATATGTTAAAAGTATTACTATGTAAGTTACACAACTGTATGATTTTTTATGTATCCTTGAAAGTTGCAAACATTTTTATGCTATTATGTAAAGAGACGGAAATCAACAAACATGAAAGTAAATTAATATGGTACTTGAAAAAAAATTTAACTATTGATTAGTCAGAGTGTTTACACTAGCTGAAATATTATTCTTTAACAAATAATATCTTTATATCATCCCTCAAGCCCTTTTAAATAAATCAGACCGAGGAGTGTTATTTGCCTGGCTAGTATATTATTTCGTTTTCCAAATATCACTTTAGCAAACGTAAAAGCAAAACCTTAGAATCCATAATGACCGTATTTCTTTAAAGCTACGGGTGAAGATTTGGTATTGAATGAAATGAGATTCTCAGTTTTTGTATATGAGCGCCGAGGTGAATGTAAACATAAAATTCGAGATTGTCTTTTTTATATGTAAGAACTTCTGGGCTATTGAGCCGTGGTCAAGATAAAGAGTCCTTCACAGACGTTTCGGTCGCTACTGCGGTGGCCATCTTCAGTGCCGATGTTTACGTGGGCGCAGACCTTTCCTCAGCGGCGACGCAGCAGCTACTGTTGTGGCGAGTGGAGACTCTGTGCTATTTGTTGTAGTGGGAAAAGGCGGGAAGCGGGAGCGTACTTCTTTCTGATTAGTTGGAAAGTGATCGAATCGGAGATTTTTTATTAACAGGTTTTGGATATAAGTTTCGAAGCACGGGATACCAAGCACTATTAATCTTAAGATTTTCCTCTTTTCTATTGAAATTATTCCGATGCTTATATATTTCAATTGCTTCCTGGTGTAATCTAGTATGGTGGAATACAGTGAAAGCAATTTTCACGGTTTCATGAAATTGAATGTCGTGACCCTCTTTCCACGCGTGTTCAGCGACAGATGACTTGTCTTCTTGGCGGAATCTGCAGCATCTGGAATGTTCTGCAATACGGGTGTAACAATGTGCTTTGTAGAACCGATGTACACAGCACCACATGAACAAGGGATCTGGTGTATCCCACCACTGGTAAGAGGATCCCGTGTGTCCTTAAAGGGTCGGAGAACGTTGTGAATTTGGTTGATAGGTTTTAAAAATGGTCTTGACCTTGTGTCTCTTTAGCAGTATACTGATGCGGTCCGTGACTTTGGGTACGTTGGGCAAATGAGTAAAAAACTCTTTTTTACTTTGGAAAGTGAAAAGTAACTCATTATAATGTTGTAAAATGTATCTCTTATCACGCAATTGAGAAACTTGTGTGGTAATACTTTTAACATATATACAAGTATAAAAAGACAAATGTTTGAATGTACTCTATCAAACCCAGAAATCTCTCATAATTTTAACTTTAATTGTGTTCACATAATTTTAATTTTTTTCCACAAGCGTAACATTTTTATTCGTTTTCGTGCTTTTGTTACATATTGGATAGCTAAATATCACTTTTTAACTCATTTATTAGGTTCGATACTTAGTGATCTTCCCAACCAATTTTGAAGTCAATTTTACACAAATAACTAATATGATGTTTTTGAAATTTTGCGTATAAATTGCATTTATTATATCTTGTCAAATCTATTCCGTGCTCTCTGAGCGTTATGATTTCCATGAAAGACGGTACTGTAATCCTCATTCAACATTGCATTGTGGTTTGCAGTTAGAAAGCGGTGACAATAAGAATATTTTGTTTGCAAATAAACAATTTTGTAATTTCAATTGAGTAAAAAATTTGATCATATTAAATCTAGTTCATTAGATAAAGATTAATTTGAATTTTGAATGACAATTATTTATAGTATTGATCATATGTTGATTACGATATCCCAGCAAAGACTGTCAAATATTTCATCCTCATTATTTAATAACCTGGTCGATTTGTGGCTGTTTTAACTCGCTACCTATCACGATATGCCTCCCAGTTCACTTCAACCTCCCACTCAGTCTTTCTTGGTAATGTTCTTGTCATACAAAAGTCTTGTTGCTTCCATTCCATTTCCTCGTGAAACAAACTTATGGAAACTGTACCTGAGGATGAAATTTCAAGGAACTTTTTCCTGCACTTCTTAATAGGGGGAAGATGATTACTATTAATAGGCAGTAGTCGTTTTTTGTTCAGAGCTTTTTATTGTTAACCATTATTTTTACGAAAGAATTATTGGAATCACGATTAATTAAAAAACGAAAAATCTGATGAATTACTCAAAACCATAAACTTTTACTTCTTTTTCATCGTTAATTGAGGACAGAAACTGAGCAAATTCTTATTTTTTAGGTTTTATTCATGACGAGTAAATTTTTCTTTTCCGCAAATCCATAGTATGTGCATTTTAGCATAAAAGAGAGAAGTGAAAACACCATACAGTTTTGATCACTTCAGACGAGATTTTCTTCGTTTGCTTTGGACAAATTTCTCTTCGGTACCTTACGTCGCTCGGAAACACGTTACGGAAAAAACTAATTCAGGACACATTAGGTTATTGAGCAGAACGATGAAGGAACGTATTATCGCGTTATTAAGGTCACATTTTTTCTTTCTGTTTGCCATATAATATTCCGGACCATAAAGATCTCCAGACTTTTTAAATTTGTTGGTTAATCATTTGTTAACTAACTTTTATACTACCATTCATAGTATTTCCAGCAAAAATTAAATTCCTGAATCGTATCAACTTTTTTAAACTACAAGATAACTTTAAAATGTATTTATCCTCAATGTCTTATGGTATGTCAGTTCATTGGCACTTCCAGCAATCATTGAGTGAACTAAATCCAACTAATAGATAGTTTCAGATTTGTACGTACAAGCCTGTCTTCATCCCTTGTATCTCTTTCCCTTCGATATCCAACCTGACGTAGACCTCAACCCTGCCTGCGGGTGTCGCCACTCCTCGCAATTACAGGAAGCTTTTATGCAGTTGTTTATCCTCGCCAACGCATGTTTCCTTCGGAACGCTCTCCGTCAATGAAATCCTCCCTTCTTTTTGTTCTGACCGCACTCAGTCATCCTCGGAACTGTGGCAACGGATCAATCCACACGTACACCGTCTCGCAAGGGATGAGAAGGAAATGGATTTCGCGCTTTAAATTGCTTCGCCGAAAGAGGCAATAAAGTATTCGCGTTCCGCTTTAGCTCACAGAGGAGTACGATAGGTAATAAACCCGACACAGCCACACCGACGAGTGAAGCATAAAATAAAAATGATATAACGATAATGAAACCTCAGGGGCATTCGCTTTTGAAACGAGTAAAGTTATATTTCAGAAAGAAAATACTTTTAGGGGAATGTAAATTTCTGTATTAGATTGGCACATGAAGTTACGCTTCGGATTCATCAAAATGAACATGCTCTTCAGGGATTTAAAATGGGTCATAAAACTTTTGAAAACTTCCAGTGTTATTTAAGTAACAACATCCGAAAAACGATGAAAAAAGTGAAAGAATTAAAGATAATACGACTCAGCAGCTCACTGCGAACAAGACAATAGAATTATAAACTTGTGTACTTGACTAAGAGCTATATTACCACCACTTCCACTTCTGCTTAAAAAACAATTAAATAAAAATTAGTACTCCGAGTTCATTCCCTCGACTTGTTGAGGCATTTATTAATTTCAATAATATATAGTAATTCTTCCATCATTTCGTTCTTTTCTCTCCGAGAATGTTCTTATGCACTGTCTTTTTTAAAAATCTGTGCGACGACTCCTTTACATTGCAACACGTTTCTCATCTTTCTTCTTCGTTCCACTAATTCTTCAACTCAATTGAATTCATAAAATATTCTTTGAACACTAATATATTGTGTTCGAATAGTATATTCTTGTTTCATTCGATATCTGTGCAGACAGACTCCCAATAATGCTTTCACTTCAAAAACCATAAACGAGCAGAGACTTTAAAAAACAATTAGAAATAAAAGAATCAAAATCAATTATTACTAAGTAAATAAGAGTAAATAGACAAAGAATCAAAAATAATAAATAATAACAATATTTTCTCGCCCCCCCCCAACCTCCAAATGTGAATTCAAACACATTTTNTTCTCGCCCCCCCCCAACCTCCAAATGTGAATTCAAACACATTTTACTACGAGCGGGGGACAAAGGAAAATGTGTTCTCTACAACTTATGACTTAATATAAATGTACGATGACAAAAAACGAAAGGTTTTACAAATGGGTTCCCTCTATAAGCGTAGTTACAGAGTCGCTGAATACAGTGGATGTGTTTATAAACACATTCAAACTGCCCACTCCAACATCTCCCTCAGGATCTTCTCCCTTCTGAAGCATGTGACACTATTGGTCCATGTCGAACACATCGTTTATCAAAGTGACGTGGCATGGAAACGTTCTATAGATCACTTTGAAGGCAGCGTATGCCAAGGAACCGTGGCTCACTGCATCAAGGTTTACCCTGGAAGAAAATGTCACTCTCCTGCCAACGTTCTGGTTCTCACTAAATACGTTCCTTAAAACTGTCACTAACGTGAGGAGGAATGAAACTTCTTTGGAGTTTGAGAGCAAAAAAAACCCGACAGCGATAGAGTTGTGTTAGTATCTTCAGTTCCTGCGCTCTAATGAGTAAGATGAGTTCGATCCCACTCTATCTAGAGTTGGATTTTATGCTGGGATTTTCTCTGCCCACTCCACGAAAACATCGGTGTCCGACGACCCAGCACCTCTTCTCTTCAAAAATAATTCTCCCTCCACCCTGAATGTGGTTAGATGGAAGAGAGGAACCATATAACCGAAGATTCGTCACAAGTACGCAGAATCAAAAAAGAAACAATTCATTTATCCGCTCACCATATTCAAATCGAGAAAAAAACATCGGATTCAGTCGATGTCACCCAATATCATAACCGTTATGTCTGATATTAAGACAACGGAATAATTTCGAAGAGTTGACCGGAGTAAATAATTATTTTAATACTAATGGACGTTTTAAATTTTTCGATTCCAATTTCGCTCAAAGTAGTAAAACTATTTCAACTACATTCATTCTTCCAAATTTACCTCACCAATTTGACAAAAGGAAATTTTATACAAGATTGTTTTTATATCAATATTCCGTATCGAAAGCAAACCTTGACGCTTCTAAAAACTTGGATTTTAAGTTATATGTATAAGTATGATATTTAGGAATCTATAAAAGAAGACATGATTTGCAGAAAAACAGTAAATAACAAACTGGAATTAGGCGATACAGCGAATCGAAAAGATACAAGGATAATGATTACAATATTATTGATAAAAACGATATTCATGAATTAACGATGTGCCACATGAAACTACAAATATGTTGTAACTATTTAATTCATTTTAACTTATATAATACTCAAATCGATTCGAATGTAATTTTCAGCTAATAATTTATTAAAATGATTGCTCTCTCATCGAACCAGCCATTTATTCAATTATAATGTGAGTTTTGTATTCCATCACTAGGAACCTCCGTTTGATGACAATCCACCATAAACACAACAGAAATTCATCTAAAAAGATTATGAGATTCACTTACCACCGAATGTTGATAAGATGAGACTAAAGTCATGATAGATTTAACTAGTGTTTTTCTTGAGTTAGGACGCTCATCTGCTTGTGCTATCATCGCTTGATGATCGTTTTGTGGTGTCAAGAAGTGTCGATAGATATTCACTGTATCATAAAATATATCAATCTCTTCGTCACTCGTTAGTGCGTATGTGCTTTTCGCTTTAAATTCCGACGCGTGAATTTGTTTTATATCGGTCTGAATATTTTGTTGCACATTATGATACCCCAGGTAATCCCAGTTTTAACTTAATTACAGTTACTAGTTTAGATACGATACCATCGAACCTGTAGTCCGTGAATTCAGTATTCTCTATTCAGGAAGTGCCAAGTGCATACTGAATACATTTCTTTACAGAAAAAATAGCTGGATGTAACATTATGAAACATTAGTGTAACTCTAGAAGTGTGAGTGCAACATCGGAGGAGTGCCACAGCACGATAAGCATCGAAGTCAAAGATTGCGTAAATCATAAGAAACTTTCATGGAAACAATTCGCGAGAAGTATGAATCAATCTTCATGTGTGGAGGTAACGAAGAAGAAAGTGTCCATGAATGGGTTAATGAAAATAATCCTTGCAAATGTAATAAAAGAGAAAGTGCACTCCTGTGTTTCTTATGTCCAAATTTCTGACCTGCCCTAACCTAACCTAAACTAACCTAGGCAAAATTGAACAGAGTGGAAGTTTAACCCTCAGTCGTTTGAGAGTTAAGCAAATGAGAGGATAGTTTACCGAGCAGCTATGTGCACTTCTATGGAGTCAGTGACCACGAAATCCACGCAACTCAGGCACTATAAAAATTTTAGTTCCATTCGAGACGTTGGCAGCTGTTGACAATATGACCGATCTATACGTAAACACCATATGTAAGCCTTAATCAACATGTTAATGAACATAATTTACTTTGATAAAGTTACGGGAGTCAATTATTCTTATCACGAGGGGAAATCTTTACATTTCCCAATATTGAACAAGTAAATAACAGTCATTTGGAGTTATAATATGGCTTTTATCCTAAGAGCACGTATTCACAAACACGAATTAAACTCTCTTTTAAACATATGCCAATAACAGACTACTTACATCTAACTGACGTACATCTTATATTTAGGCCAGTAGCATTGAAGTTTGTGCATTCAACTATAGGAAAACTCTGAAGAACAAGAGTGAAGTAGTTGTGGTCGTGTGAAAGACAGAACCGGGATAAACGATTTCGGCACCAGCATCCTCCCTCAGAGGTTGCCCTTCCCTTCACAGAGCAGCACCGCGGGGACGCACGTAATTAGCCGGAAGCACAAGATGGCGGTGCTTCCGGCGAACGATTAATCACTTTACGAAGCAACGGTAACGGCGGCGACGCCCAACAACACCGCAGGTGTCGCCCCTGGTGACGAGAACCGACACCAACAGCAACAGAGAACAGCACCGACAACGCAGTCGTCTATCATCATTGCCGACGTTTCCGAAGACACTGTTCTTTTAACTCTATAAATAAACTTTATTGTCAAAATAACAGCTGCAAACTGTATACCACATGAGAGGCAATAAACTAAGTTACTCTCCGGAAACAAGGGACATCCCATCAATTCCGATCAAGGACCCAACGGCAGTGGTGGATTTAATATGTATAACAGAAAGTATTTAATAAATACGCACTGTCATCCATTTGTACTCCAAAATAAATCACCAAAAACTTTGGATCCTTTCATCGGAACTGATGGCATGGACCGTTGTTTCCTCGCTGAAAGTAAATTGATTTATTGTTTTTCACGACGTCATGAGCAGTTTTTGGCTATCCCTGTTATGTATTTAAAAAGTGCGAAGTGAAGAATTTTCCTGTATCAGTCTCTTGAGACATTTGAGTGATTCCGTTCCAGACCTGCTTTCTCTGGTTAATTCAATAAATCTGATTTTCTAATTCGATTTTTCTCACGCTCTTGTTTTTGTTTTTTTTGAATTAATTAATGTTAATTCATTTTTCTGAAGTTAAACAGAAAGGAATGATTTTTCGCGAAAAAAATTCTGCTTCTCAGAATTGGGGATTCAGCTCTATCTGTTCCGCTGTAAATGAACTTCTATGAAATCGATAGGTCGAGCTACCTCGTCACTATCGAATGGCGACTCAGGCGTCTCGACGAGGAGGAGACACCTCGATCAGCGGAGAAGGCAACCGTATGTGGTTCTTCGTCAAGGAGCATCGTGGTATAAACCACTCTCTAACAAGAGAATCCTCGCCGAAGCGAAACCGATTAATCACTTGATACAAACTATCATTTAAGATACTACAAGAATTGATGCTTCATCATATGTGGTCAATTTTGTTTCTCCATATCACAACCGATGAAACTATTACTCTGCGTATATTCTAAACTGAAACAATTGTTCATTTTTCATGAAATCATATGTATCTTAAATCACCCACTGTGACTGCACCACATATGAAGCAATATTTACTGCTCATGAATTATCGATACTGCGCCAATATGAGGCGAGAATTTCATTAAGTAAGAGAAGATTAAATTATTTCCCTTTTTCACGACTTACAATCCGCTTATAGTGATTGGAGGAGAGAGACTCGCCTCAATCACATTGTTTGTTATTATGATTCTTATTAGAAAAGTTGTTGGTTATTTTGAAGCGATCTATCTATCAACCTACCTACGCTATTAAAATGTCATGAACTTTCACATAATTTAATACACGCACATGCATATTAATTGTCTAAATCTGCTTTTGAATAAGAAATAAATGGAATTCAATTCATATCAAATCAACCAAAGTTTGGACCGTGACGTCTCATGTTTTTACAATTTTTGTACACATGAAACAGTCCCAAAAAGGAAAGCAAAATCTGAAATTTAAGAATTTTTTACTTTTTAATTTTTAATTGTATTCTTGAATAACACCCGATTTTGACCGTAAACGTAGATCGATAACAATTTGAACAGAGCAAAAATTTAAAATTAAAAGAACAGAACTGATACAGAACTAAAATTTGTGTTTTCCCTTCATAGTTAAATAAGTTTCGTATAAGTTGTAATTAAGTTAAATATAATATGTAATCATATCCAAAAAAGTGTTTTGAAAATCCAAAAATTCATTTTCTCGAATTACAATAAAAAAGATGTTTCTATACACTATTTGACCACTTGTACGCCCAATTTTAGGAAGTAATGAAAATGGATTCTAGTAGAATATTGATTTGTTTATTTCATAGCACGAAGAAACCGAGAAATAATAATTTATTTGTAGCATGTAGTTTAACGCGTATAATTGTAATTGTTTAGTATACATAAATTTTTACCACTCGAAAAATTATTACTACCATTCGTTTCACTTCTTTACCACATTCTACGTTTTTGATTTTTATGAAAATAATAATTTAAAAAATATATTTTTATCTAAAAGTTAATTTTAAGAAGACGATTGATAAACGTAAATGTGATTACGAAAATACTCTCACCAAGTAGAAGTTTTAACCGTAGGAGAATTTTTTCGAACTCGAAATTGTATTTAAAGAAGTCTCCCCCTCTATATCTTCGGGTGACTTGCGTTTATAATTCATGTATATAAACAATAATGGGTTTAAGTACAGAAAAAATAAGTTTTCACAAATCGGTCATTTCAAATTTTTATTTTCCACATAAAACCGAATTGATGAAAATAGTTTCTTCTATTACATTAATAAAATCAACAATGTAACAAGTAATCAAGTTCTTACATCTCATTAAACTCGTTGTGTTCAATGATAATATTCCGAAATTACTACTCAACAATTTATTCAATTTACTAGGAATAAGCTATTCAACTTTTCTTAATTTCATTTCATCAATCATAAATTCAGAACAACATAGAGCAGTTTGAAGAAAACCTAATTTGAGACTAGAAGATAAAATTTATCTTTGTAATTCCTATTAGCGTGGGAATTATTTAATCGGAAGACGTACTGGGGACGCAATTATGTGATTAAAGTGATGGTTCAACGACAAAACCCCTCCACTTCCGAGCTTGAATGCATTTCATGTGATCGTTAAATCCACCTCCTTGCACAAAGGAGAGCTCCGAAGTGGAAGAACCAGAAGAGCAATGTTTCGGAACCGCACCTGTGACGATCAATCACGTCTTTGTCAAGCAGAACAGAGAACACTTATTGTTTCACCTTTTTTGTGATATTAATTTAAATTTCTTAAGGAAGAAATAGTTAAGTGACAAGTAAACTTTATTTATCTGAATGAATCTTGTTTTCTATCGATTATAGTACATCTAGTCGACACTTCCCGGCATCGCGCGGGAGATTTTGATATGATTTATCCCTAGTTGCGAATAAGTTTATAAAGAACCAGATTTACACACAATAACTGTGATGATATTTTTATTAATTCGTGAGACAGTAAAAATACAAACAAAATTATTTCAGCGTAAATCATTCTTTTCAAATCGTTGTTTCGTAAAACCCTTCCCTAGGGAGAGTGACCGTACAACACAAAAAAACATCCTGTCTCTGCGTTGTTGATTAAGTGAGGCAGTCAGTCACTCATGACAACGCTGCTTGTTTGTACAAAATTGACAGAAATAACCTCAAAGAAAATCAATTCTGGATGTTCATATAACTCATTTGCTTCACGAAAATGAATCAAATATTTAACAAAATTAAGATACTTTCATCAATAGAAAGAACTCGAGATATAGATTGTTATGCTGTCATTTTTTATACGAAATTAAACTGTTCTATACGACAATGCAGACCTTTTGAGGGAACAAGATAAAAGAAAGCAGGAAATGTCGAGGCTGTATATAATCTCAAATTCGAATACGGCAGTAGCTGCTTTATTGTAAATGAACATGTGATTATTATATCTTCACCCTCAATGACATCCCGTTCTCAGCATGTGTAAAATGCAAAAACATTATCTTAGTAGATAACATTTTAAAGACATTTGATTGAAGAGCTCTATTGAATTTATGATATAACATAAGTCTTTTATATGTTCTGGTTTTAAAAAAAAATTAAGTGGACGTGTTATTTAGTCTGTACAAAAAGTTTAAATATTCTTTTACATAAATTAAATGTATAATTTCATGAAATGCCAATTGATATCGACATTTTATAGTCTTTCAGCTATCTTAATAAATACATAAATATTTTTTTAATTTTCTCCCGAGTCTTGACAAAAAATATTCCTGAGGAGAAACGAACAGTTACGGTCCAACTAAGGAAGGATAAGTCAATAAGCAATTGAACTGAAACTAACTTGTCTTTAATTTGTAACATCATTATCATGAGTACACACCAGGAGATAAACATACTTCAATTTTTAAACTGATTACACATACTTTCCGAATTTTTAAAATTCCAGAATTAATTATGTTTTGAAGTTTATTGCAATAGTTAAAATACGTTTTTTCATTCTATACATTTACAATTTTCCAATTATTAAATCCGAAATATAATATTACGTATTTTATAATTATACCAAACATCAAATAATTTTGGAGTTTCTGGACTTATTGCTCAGGAATGAATCCTCCTCGGACACCAATTTTCTGGTTCAGCATTGGCTGTGAGTATTCCGAGAAACAACTGAATTTGTTGGTGTAATGTTACAGTAGTGTGAGCTAAAAATACGCCAGAAGCTCTAGGGCAATAGATCACTCGCGCGTTAATAATGTGAATGTTCACTGTGTATATAAGTTTGGAAGCGGTTGTAGAAGCGAGAGCTGTGTGTCTGGCAGCGAAGTTGTCAGGCGATCCGTCAAATGCTTCAGAGTTCAAAGGTCAGAGTCGGGTCGTTGGACTTGCGCGGAAGAGTCTCGATTCAACATAAGGTAATGCCATTAGAGAGTGCATGAGTTTGACGCAAGATCCATTGTGGTTGAATCGTTCACCTGATCATGGATGTCTTGGTAGACTCAAATTGGTCCCAAGCCAGAGTTACAACTGGAGCTGTTCATTACGGGAACCACGAGTGAAGAATCGATTTATGTAAGTTAAAAGAAAAGCATTAATATGGCAAACAAGGTGGGGAAAAAGATGAAATGTCGTGAAACGTATCATTATATACGAGAAATACATTTAAGAACAGAAAATGGTTTCAAAGACAAAAGAGAAGAAGAAATATGATGCTGTAGAAAAAGAGAATAAACGCAAAAACGCATTTTATGGGTTTATAATATATATGGCACAGAAAGAGCAAGAGACAGTTTTAATATCGACGAATGCAATTAATATGTAATAAAAAATTGAGTTATTTCTTCAGTATGTGATGGAGTTTGGAAGTATAACATACTTTGACAACTGAAGTGAAATAACATCAAACAAATCATATTGATATCTGAGAAGAGATAATAGAAAATGAGAATTTCGTAATGCCCGAGTGTTGTGTATGAGGATTTTTTAGTCTTTGTCGACATGACTAAGGAGGCTACAACTACAGACGGACGACTATTAAGGTAGTATTTCACATAAACTCGAAAATGTACGATTTTGTTTATACTTCGCAAAATTGTTGTTAGTATGTTTGTTAACAAGTGGACAAAGTTTCACGACCTTCACGAGAATAATTTACGAGTTATTGCAACTTTAATTTAACATGGTCTCTTATGGGATTTCACGAATTTTCAAATTAATCTAAAAAATACTATACAAGCAAATGTAGGTATTTTTTAAAACTTTTTGAAATTATTCACTGGTATTCTGAAAGTATGAAAACCCCATGACAATCATAAGTCATGGGATCTAAAATGAGATATTCGATAAAAAGTAAAATAATATCAGACTAATCGAGATTACAGTCGTGAAACGTGGCAACATCAAGCGAACCACGTATTTCGTCTTTCGCCACAAGAGTACGAAAACTAATGCCACGGCCTTCTAACTTTCCCGATACATGAAGTTAAAAGAGATGAGAGTATTGAAGTGTAATTTTTCATTTTTTAAATTGAAATTCAAATAAATTACTTTGAGCTATATGTTGATAGAATACTTTGCCTTTCTACATAAAACAATAAGGTTTTAAAGACATTCTACGAATAATGAACGTTGGAAATAACCTCAAAACTTTCATCTATTTACGCGTTGTTTACAAGTAACAAGCTCAGTATGATTTACAACTTCAAAATATAAAATACTACGTTACTGTGAATAAAGTGAAAAATAACGTATATTATTTTAGTTCGTATTTTACTGAAATTCATGGTTCAAAACATGTGACATCCCAAGTAATCTAACAAGTTTAAAATAAGTATTACTATAATAGTTTTATATCTTACGGCGTAATTTAAATTTTAAAATATTTTTCTTCTGTAAAATACAATCCAGGTACGGTCCAGGTATCCAGTAGTCACATTAAAAGTTTGAAATTTCGAATGAATTTTCATCATTTACGACTTTACACATTAATTTAGAATGTTTAAACATACTTCTCAGATATTTTGAAACAAATTTTACTATATGAGTGAGTAATCTAATTATAATATGCCGAAATAGTGAAGTTAATGAACTACATGAAGTCCATTAACTTTTGACAAGATGTTACGTGAAGTACTACCTTACGTCACATGTAGTTGGAAATATAATAAAAAACAAATTCCCTTCTCTCTACGAGGAGTAAGTGACATGAATTCTAACAGTAAATTTTGTGTTGAGAAAAATTCAAAAAATGTAATGATTAATTTTATCTTTTTTATTCAACGTAACGAATTCATAATAGTGATAATGTTCCACACTGTTTTTGTAGGAAATTTGTTCAACGGAAGATGATATGTTGATTATCCGAAGAATTTGAAGTTTCTAAACCTACATCAGTCTCAAAGGTTTTTAAAAAAATGTTAACTTTAACAGACTGAGAATCGAAGCACTCAAGGAAGAATTCTGGACATGTCCTCTACTCTTGACCTTTCTCTATTATTTCCTAAATCGTCAGTAATAAACTACATCTTCATATTTGTTTGTCCTTCATGCGTTCCTATACCGTTCAATCGATTGCGATTGTGATAAAACTTTCGCAAGATTAGTGCACACGCCCGCGAAGGTTCCTGACATAGTGCAAAAAAATGAATCCACCCATAAGAGGGTGAACTGGGAGTTGGAATGTTTTGTGTATGTTTTCCACATCTAGAGTGCTTGGAGCAAATTCAACCAAACTTGATACATAGATGACTGACTACTGAGCACTGAGGAGAGGGTGGCAGGGGGGGGGTGACATGTGAAGATAATGGCAAAATCCGATATTAGAAACGAAACCATACTTTTGGGTGCTGCTGAGATGGATAAGGCCGTCCCCGATGTATTCTTTGTTCACAATCAGTCCACATTGGAGGTAATATACCCTATAATTCCTTAGGTAGGGGAGGGAACGCGGCTCTGGTAATAATAAAAAACACTGTTATTGGTGTTGAATATATCGTTTTCTAAGGCGCAGAACAGAAGGGTCACACTCATAATGCCGCTTGAGTCCACGATCATCCCCTGCGCTCGAATATGCTCTCCTGATACGTAAAAATATACGAAAATGACGGATATTTGTGTTGATCACATAGTTTTCGGGGTCGCTGAAATTAGTCATGACATCCCCATAGACGACTAAGTTCAAAATCTGCCCGTATAAGAATCATGAAAATTGAGAAGGGAATGCCATGAAAAAGTTATCGAACATGACAGACACCAGAGTCCACAGTTTTCGGCGTCGCCGAGTTACCGAAATTCAGCCTCCATGGAAGAAAGACACCACAAGCACCCCTTGGGGTGGGGGGCGGAAATGGAATTATGAGTAAAAATAATTGAAATATAAAAAAATGAACACGGCATTGGATCCATAATTTCCGGGTTGGGATTGAAGATACATGCCAATACTATCAAACCACCAACATTAATGAGTAACATTCTCTCTAGAAATCAATGGGAACGCGAGAAAGGATAAAATTGCTGACATATTACAAAATTAACGTGAGGAAAGTCGCGCATACTCAGCTAGTTTAAAATTATTTGATGTGATTTAAGTCAATACGGATTACTTAGAACGGACTCCACCGCGTAAGTGTAATTTGTTCCTCTCGACCGGGTAGCGAATGGTCGTGAGTAGACGCAGCATTCCGAAGACGTGATGAATGAAAAATTGTATCTTAATCTTCTTTTTCTTTTATTATATTTTCATTGTTCTTTTCTTTATTTCAACAACAACAAAAATTACACTTCTTTCTATACTATTTTACTCAATTATTGTATACTTTCATGTTATGATTTTATTATTGTCATTTCATGTACATATATATTTTTCAGTGTGAGTTACTGACGATGGCTGCTATGCAGCCCAAAAAGCTTTCTCAATAAAACAATGAGCAACATAGAAACGTCTTTTAATTTATCATTCTTTGCTAATATTGCTAACGCTCCACAATTACCAAGTCTTAATCTTCTATTGAAGGTTTCAATATTATACATTTAAAATTTATTTACGTTTTCGTTTAACCAATATATTATTTTTGAGTCTATTCCCATTTATCAGGAACTACAATTTTTTAATGGCATAAAAATAGCCGAAAGCGTAAGTTGGGAACAAGTTGTACACTACTGTACAATAGCTACATCAGGATTTATCACCAGCGGTGCCATCTTGTCTAGAGGAACTTCATTAACCTCGCAACCAGCTTACCCAAAGTCGTGAGTCGAACGAGAAAAAAGGCATCATTCATTGAACTTTCATTTGCCTGTTGTTGTCACCCTGGTGTTATTTATTGTTTGCTTACGATTCAATTATTTGTTCACATTGATCCTGCATAATAAATCTTGTCCTGTTTAACCTTTGAGTATTTATTTTGGAATGGAAGAATCTTATTGCGAAGCAATCTCCGTAC